>PVIA01004350.1:118668-140709 GCA_004024845.1 Tonatia bakeri
GATTGGGGGGGGAGCAGGGGGCCCGGGCGCGGGGGAGGGGGAGGCGCCAGGGCGCGGGGGAGCGGGGGCAGGGTGCAGAGAGCGGGGCAGGTGTGACCTCACATGGGCAGCATGAGGAATTTGGGGAGCTGATGAAACCTCTCTGCATCCCAACTGCGGTGATGGGTACGTGAATCTATACATATGTTAAAATTCATAAAACTCTACATCAAAAAAGTGCCTTGTACTGTATGTTAATTTAAAAAATAAAAAGTAAATTATTTATAATAATTGGAACTCTAAAGAGGAAAAGAACCTGTCGCCTGGCTAGCTCAGTCGGTAGAACATGAGACTCTTAAAGAGGAAAGTAATTACCATTTTCGAATCTCTAATTATGTGACAGAAAATTGCTAGTTAAAGGCGTTATATTCATTAACTTATCAATCCTTACATTAAGTAACCCTGTTATTTAAGTATCCTTATTCCACAGAGAGGAACTTCAAACATAGAGAGACTGAGTAGCTTGTCCATGGTGACACGAATAATGCACGGCTGAGTCAGGACTTGAATTCATCTCTTCAGGACTTGAATTCATCTCTCCAGGGCCATCACAGTCATCAACTTGAACGTCGGAGACAGAAAACCAATTTTAGAAAAAAGATTGATGTTACAATATTTGCTTCTGATGGTTAAGATGACTAAAAACTAATATTTATTACTAACATCAAAATTGAAAAGTACTTTAGAAGCTTGCCAACTCTCAAGATATTTAAAAACTATAAAACTTCCCTTTATCTATAATGAGAATAGCTAGGGAAAAAGTGGGGTTTTTTCAGCTGCAATGAAATTTTATGTGAAAAATACAAATGACAAGTAAACAAGCTGATATCAGGAATTTTTTGAAGTGATTTCCAAAATATACCACAGGGTCAGCATATTTTCACCCCAACTTCTTGGACTGTCTACTTTGAAGTATAGAATACACAACTCAATGAGTATTCGATCGCCTACTAGTTGTGCTCATTATGATAACTGTGTTACTTCAAGATCCTGAAGTGCCTTCTGAAGCATTAAACCAAACTTAAAATTTGTCCAAATGATTTTATGACTATTTATTTCATCATTTCCCCCTAAAAATTGAAAACCCATTACTGTAATCAAACAGACTATTAAATTAACTGTAATATCCCATTTCCTCAATCATTTCAATGAAAGTTGTTCATAGTGTTTAACTATTTTAAAAGAAAAATTAAAATCAAAGGCAAAAACAAGTGTTCATCTTTTAAAAATATATCTCCAGGTTACTGATTTTTAGCTGTATAGAGGCTTCCAATTCTTGATCTTCTTCCCTATAACCCAAGGGTTAGAGTTCACGTTAAATTATTTTTTAAATAATTTGAACTGCTGTGAGAGAGAATGCATTCTCTGCCTCTCCTTTGTACCCATCATAAATGCTTCTACTGAGATATTTTAAGATGCTGAAAAATTCTGCCCAATTTAATTCAATTGCTTAAAAATGTTAGTATTATGTCAAGTATTGTATTCGATTTTGAGAATAAAAAATTGTCATGCGTGAATATTACTCTTAAGTAACTCAATATCAAATAAGAAAGACAAGCATTTAAACAAAAGACTGTAAAAATAGATATCTCTCTAGGGTGTGGAGGGATGCAAAGGAAGTAAGAAGCAACTTTGCTTGGCTGGGTAAACGAAGGCAACGCAGTATATGAAAACTACTGAGTGGATCTTAGCCCAGCTGTACCCACGTTACTTTCCTTTCTCCCTCAGGACCCATTATGCAAACAACTCTAAGAAAACCCATGAGGTCTTTTAAAAAGTTTTATGACAATACATATTAATTTGTAGATCAGAAAACTTTCTCTGTAAAGAGCCAGATAGCAACTGTTTTAAACTCTGCACATGTTGTCAAAGGGAAAGGAGTGTAAGGATGTTTCTCTCCTTACTCTCATCATTCTGTTTTGAACAAAGGGTTTGTGAATTTGATCCAGTGGAAATGTGTGTGTACTGTGTGTGGAAGTGCTTCTAGGTTGCCGTCTGCCTGATCCGGTTTATCCCTTAGCAACCAACACCTTTATAGCACAGGCCTGCGGGAGAGCTTTTCAGCAGGGCCTTAGCTGAGCCAAGCCCACTGCATGGGTAAATGCTTTGAGTTTGACCCTTTTGATTTTGACGGAGACAAGAGCTGCCTGTTGACACGTAATCTCAGACTTCTTTCATCACACTGACTGAAGAATAATAAGAACCGGAACTGAGGCTGTCCTAACTAGGTAATAACAATGGGGGTGTCAGAGAAGTGTTTTCACACGCCATGACCAGATTACTCTAATCTGCAGCTAAATCTGGAGTGTTACTTTCGAAAAACAACAGTCTGACATCATCCAGAGGCACTAAAATTCAGGTGAGTCAGCAGGTCAGTAATAAGTAATACAAGCTTTTCTCCAAACTGCTGTTTTTAAAAACAGTAATTACCATTGAATACAAGTGCATCCTGCTTTAAAAAATATTCTGATGCTTTAGCAAAGGTAATGCTTTTATTTTATTATGAGCTGCCCACATGAACTTTTTAGACTGTGATTCATCTGAATGGTTTTTCAGTTAAAGAACATTTTATTCTAGAATTAAAAAAAAAATACTCAATGTCCTACAGTGGCTGTGGGATTAGCATAAACATGGAATGACAGGCCGTTAAATCTGAAACCAGAATCATGACATAATCTTACAGTATATCAAAGCTGCTATAGGGCTTCTCATGTACAGTAGTTTAATTTTCATGACCGTAATGTCAGGGTCCATCTAATGATGACTCAGCCTTGGTTACAGTGCTAACGTCTTGTTCTCCCTTGTGACTCTGATGGGAGTCTGAAGAGATTTTCAGCTCATTCTAATTTTCCTCCCTGAAGCTGCTACTTAATGTCTGTGGCTGATGCTCTTTGCAGAAAGTTTCATGAATAGCTCTGGGTTTCAGAATCTTAAGGGTATCTCCTAACCAGAGTGTAAGGATCTAAAAGCCCTTCATTAAGTTTCTAATCACAAGCAAGATGGTCTTGCATTAAGGGCCCTTTGAGAGTAGCAGCAATCATGTCATCATGTCTTCGTCACCATTTCAAAGAGGATTCTTATTTTAGCACCAAAGGCAATTTTTTCCTTGTAGAAAGTGAAGAGAAACACTCAACAGTCAGTTTGAACAGAACACAGTGAACCAAAACACATTCTCTTTTCTCTCCCACGTGGCTTTGGAGCTGATTTTTATTTTATTTAACAATTACATAGCAAATACTATTTTACAATGTTAGGTCCTTTAATCCTGATAGCAACCTTATGACATAGTTACTGTTGTTACCCCTGATTTACAAAGGAGAAAATGAGACTGTGGAAAACAGGAACTTGCTCAAGGCCAGCAGGTAGCAAGCCCAAATTCAAATGCAAGTTCCTCAGTGCCACCACTCAGGGGTAGTTGGCTACTTTCTTTCCTTCTTGGAGGTCTTCAATGTCTCCAGCCTCCAATGGGGCTGGGGGACACTTCTGATGAGTAATGCACCAAACAAATAACACTAGAGTGGCCATATTTTAGACATACTTAGAACACCCCATGAATTTGCACTTTGAATTGCTTCTGCCTATGTAGAATGTATGCATAAGTAAAACAATTGTGCGTGTCTGAGATCTTCAGGGCTGCTTTGCCAGAGATGGTCCCCTTGTACACTTTGTTGCACTGTTGGCCTGTTCAGTTTAGCATCGGTCCTGGGTTTTTCATTTTAACCAAATACCATTAGTAATGGCTGCATTAAAATGTCAAGATGGGTCTGGTGGACTTTCACTTTTCCAGCTTCAGCTCAGATTCTGGAGCAACTGAGATTTTGTGCAGTGAGCACAGTTCCCGTTGTAGCACATGGTTAAATCTGAAAGACGCCCAGACCTCTCTAGGAATTAGTCACACAAGGGCGTCAGGCAGGACACTCGGTAATGGGAGGAAATGCACGTGAATTCCATCTTGGTGATTGCTGCCCTGCCAGCTTAGTGGTGGTTCAGCCAGTAGGGTGTAGCTGTGAGCCTGCCAATCAATGGAGTCTTTAGAAAATAGGGGGATTATAGGGCTGATATATGTAAATATTTGCAGGGGAAATAAAGGCAAGGATGTCCTAACCTGCAGGTTACTGGTACTCAAATAAGTACAAAGAATTTTTTTAAAGAATTCTATAAAATTTTTAAAAGTGCTGATATAATTTTACTATACAGATAATCCATATAGGTACTTTTCATATGTTGCTTTAATATACATAGATACAGGGTGGAGCGAAAGTAGGTTTACAGTGGTTTGTATGGAAAATAATACAATAATTAAATAATAAGAAGAATAAACTGTTTTTGCATACTAACAAGTATAAACCTACTTATGCCATACCTTGTATATCTTATTTATTAAGAATTTTATTTTTAGGTCTTTGAAGATGACTGCAGAGTAGCTGGAAGCTCCCTCCACTTGCTACCAGACCCAGACTGGTCTTGCAGCTAAACCACAGAGCAACAAACTCAAAAATCCAGTGCAAAGTGAATGAGAGTGTGTGCGAGTGAGTGCATACACAGATAAGAGTGCAAGGAGTGTGCGTGAGAGGGCAAGAGCCTGCCCACCTGCAGGTCACTCAGGAGCAAGTGGCCCAAGATCTCCCAGCGGAGGAACTGCCACTGCCACTGCCCAAACCAGCACTTCTGGCTGTGCAGATTCAGGAAGGCTGCAGATTAGCTCAGGAGCTACTAGCTGCGAGCTGTGAGCTCCGAGCTCTGGGGACAGAGAGAGCTGGCTGGAGAGGTGCTGGCTGCAGAAAACAGCATGATGGGAGCATGCCCGCCAGAGGCTGAGAATTTCTGGAAAGAGTGGGGACAGCACTCCGCCTCTACCCTGTGTTATGGTATCACTGCAGGACTCTTCCTAGAGCCATCTGGAGGAAATCCAGAGAGGAACTTTACCTAAAACTGTTGGAGGTTCTAGCTGGTGGTGGCCATCCCTGACCAAGAGAGACTCTGTAATATTTGGGGAAGGAGAGCATGTGGAGAACAGGTCATCCAGGGCTTGGTGCTGCATTGTGGGGAACACACAGATTCTCTGTTAAAGGAGGAGCTGAGGTGAGATTCGAGACTTGGCAGGGACCTGATGCTCATGTGCATGTTTGTGTCTGCTCAGCAGCTCTGCTAACAAAGCATTCAGAGGGATAGAGTCACACTGAAGGGACTGTGGGACCCAACCCAGCACGGTTGGTGAGCAGGGGATGGGACACAGTGAACAGTTCAGACTTGAACCTCCAGTGTGAGAGTGGCAGGCTAAGGAATGGATGGCCAGGAGCTGAATGCCTGAGATTTGCTGAAGCCAGGCAGGGCCCCTCATGGACAGGTGAGCCCAACCCCCACCTATGGGATTACAGACTCTGCAGATCAGTAAGGCCTGGCTCAGGAGCTCCTGGCTGGGTGCATTTCCACAGGGGAAGGAGAAAAAAGCTCTGAAAAGGCCCTTTACAAAACACTACAAGCTATATTGTTCCTCAGGCCCTGATACACTAAAACCAGTAAAGCAGAGAGATTACAACAGGTGCAACAAGGTGGGTCCAGGGACCCACACAGCCTCGGCATCTGGACAGAATCACTGTCAGCATCAAGCAGGAAAAAGCTGCCCGTTTTACACAGATTGCCCCCTCACAGGAAATGAACAGCTAATTCACCAGAAACCATACATTCTTGGAAAGAATATGTGACAGACCAAGACATGTGGTGAGGGGGTGGGGAAACATTCCCACCATCTTCCCTGAAGACTGAACAGTGTCCTCCAGAGACAACCCAGGGTTACCAACCCACCCAGCTGCACCAGAGGTGCCCTCTGGAGACAGGTGGAGAAGGTACAGGCAGTCATCTCAGGTCACTAAAGGAACCACTCCTGGGCCCTGGGCTGATGGAAAGCCAGCAGTGCAGAACAGTGGGGACCAGCCAAATCTACAGGAAACAGCCACAGACTATGGATCACTCATAGACTTGAATAGGCTGCCGAGGGCCAGACTAGGACACCATCTGACATTACCAGGGGCAGATCCTGAAAAAGAAGACAGTGGAAAATGCTGGATTCTACTGAGATTAATTCTATGTGGTCTTCTTCATGATTCACATTATTTTCTCTCCTGCATAGCTTTTTAACATTCATTTATTTTCCTTCAACTTTGTGCCTATTATTTCACTAGTTTTTGTATTTTATATTTTAGTTTATTTCAAATCTCATATGTAGCTCCCCCCTTCTCTTATTCCATTTTAGGTTCTTCCTTCCTTTTCCTATCTTTGTTTTAAATTTTATTTTTTCTCGTGCTACGACTTGTTCTTATTCTATACTCTTACTATTTCTCACCACCCTAAACTCTCAAAACTCTTTTTCTTCTCATTAGTCATCCCATATTCTCCTTCTTGGTCTTAAAAGGTTTTTATTCTCTCTCCACCTTTTTCAATCTGCTCATTGGTTGTTGATATGGTGGTTGTTGTTGCATTTCTTCAATTTTATTTCTAGATCTGCATTACTTTTGTATTTCAGATCTCAAATTCTACTGTCCCCCTCTCCTACTCCATTTTGCCTTTGTCCTGCTCTTTCTTTTTTGTGTTTTAAATTTTAAATTGTCCTTGTCTTAGACTGGTGTTCATTCTTCAGTCTTAGTGTTCCTCACCCTCTATCCTCAAAATCATTTTTTTTCTAGATACCTCATAAGCTTTTCTTTCTTTCTTTTTTTGTTCCTTCTAATTCCCATCCCAACTATATTAATCCTTGCTCATTTGTTGTTGATATTGCTGTGGTGGATATTTTTCTCCAATTTGGTTCTTTTTTTCCCACTATATTTAAAAATATTTTTGTTTAAATCTAATGATATATGCTTCCCTTCTCTACTCCATTCTGCCTTCTTCTCTTGCTTTTTTATTTACAATGTAAATTTTCTTTTCTTTCTTAACCTTGTTTCTATTCTCTACTCTTATTATATCTCCTCTGTCTCCCCTCTTAAAATCATTTTTCTTTTAGTTAGTCATCTCATATTCATTTTTCCTATCTTATAATGGCCTTAATCTGTATTCATTATTAATATTTGTTCATTTGTGTTGATAGTGTGGTTGTGGGTGAGGGTCATTTTTGCAAGTGTGGGTTTGTCTCCTGGGTTGTTTGGTTTTGTTCTGATAGCACCTGTATAACAGCATACAAGATGAGGTGGGTGGTGTGACTGTCATCCAGCTGGAGGGAAGGACCCACGAAAGAATGACCCCAAAACAACCAAAACCCAATTACAACAAGAGAGCCCACATGAATGGCATAAAGGGTACCCCAAGAGCATCAAGCTCAGGAGATCAAGGAAACTGCACCACTGAGTCCCACATATCTCCTACCACAGAGGTTTACACCACAAACACAGGGAGTCAAAGCAGATCAATCTAATAGGTAGAAAAATACAAGAAGAGCCACATAAAATGAGAGGCAAAGAAACAACTCCTCATTGAAAGAAAAGAAGGAATCCCCAGAGGGAGTGCTAAATGAAATCCAGGCAAGCAAACTATCCAACACTGAGTTCAAAATAGTAGTTACAAGGATGCTCAATGAGTTTAATGAGAACTACAAAGAATTCCATGGTAGCTAAAAGAAACTTACTGCAAACTCCACCAGCATGAAAGAAGACACAGAAACTATCGATAACAGCCAGGAAGAAATGAAGAATACAATTTCTAAGTTTAATAGCACAGTAGAAAGAATTAAAACAGGTGGTTGGATGAAGCAGAGGACTGAATCAGCGAACTGGAGGACAAGATAGAGAAAAACTCCCTGACAGAACAACAAAACAAAGACTGAAAAGGAAATAAGAGGGTTTAAGAGAGCATCAGGACAACATGAAACATAATAATATTCATATCATAGGGATACCACCAGGATAAGAAGAGGACCAAGGGATAGAATACCTGTTTGAATAAGTAATGACAGAAAACTTTCCTAACTTGATGAGGGGAAAAATCAAGCAAGTCCAGGAAACACAGAGGGTCCCATGCAAGATGACGTGAAGAGGCCCACTCTAAGACACATCATAATTAAAATGGAAAAATTTAAAGACAAAGAGAGAATCTTAAAGGCAGCAAGGGAAAATAGTAACAACAAAGGAGCTCCAATAAAGTCATCAGCTGATTTCTCAACGGAAACACTATAAGCCAAAAGAGAATGGGAAGAAGTATTCCATTAATGAAAAGCAAAGCCCTGCAACAAAGACTACTGTATTCGGCAAGACTCTCCTTTAAAATGGAAGGCGAAATAAGGAGTTTTCCAGACCCCCCCCCAAAAAAATACTAAAGGAATACATCTCCACCAAACCAGCACTGCAAGAGTTGCTAAAGGAACTGCCTTAAGGAGATGAAGAAAAAGAGAGAGATAGGACACAGGTACAAAAGGGAAAAATAGCAATGAATAAGTACCTGTGAATAATAATCTTAAATGTAAATGGTTTAAATGCTGCAACCAAAGACATAGGGTAGCCAAATGGATAAGAAAACATGACCCACATATAGGCTGTCTATAAGAGAGCCATCTCAGAACAAAAGACCTACACAGACTGAAAGTGAAGGGATGGAAAAAAAAATATTCCAAGCAAACAGACATGAAAAAAAAAGCTGGTGTAGCAATACTTATATTAGACAAAAGATTTCAAAACAAAGGCCATAAAAAGAGACAAAGAAGAACACTACATAACACTAAGGGAGTAATCCATCAAGAAGAAATAACCCTTGTAAACATATATGCACCCAACATAGGGGCATCTCAATGTATAAGGAAAATCTTGGAGGACCTCAAAAAGATATCAACAGCAGCACAGTCATCATAGGGGATTTTAACATTCAATTGTCAACAATTGATAGATCTTATAAGCAAAGAATCAACAAGGATATTGTGACATTCAACAATACTCAAGATCAAATGGACTTAATTCATACATACAGAACCTTTCACCCCAAAGAAGAAAAATACATATTCTTTTCAAATGCACAGGGAATATTTTCAAAGATAGACCAGATGTTAAGACATAAAACAAGCCTCAACGAATTCAAGAAAATTGAAATCACATCAAATGTGTGCTCAAATCAAAATGGATTGAAACTAGAAATCAACCTCAAGGAAAAAGCTTGGAAATATTCAAATGCATGGGGATAAAATAACACATTATTAAATAATGAATAAGTCAACAAATGAGATCAAGGAAAAAAATCGTATCTGGAAACAAATGAAAATGAACACACAATAGCCCAAAACCTATGGGATACAGTGAAGGCAGTTCTGAGAGGGACATTCATAGCAATATAGGCCTCCCTAAAAAAGATAAAAACATTTCAAATAAACAACCTACCCCTATAGCTATAAGAACTAGAGGAACAATAAACAAAGCCCAGAGCAAGTAGAAGGAAGGAAATAATCAAGATCAGGGCAGAATAAAATGACATAAAGACTAAAAGAACAATTCAAAGGATCAATAAATCCTGGAGCTGGTTCTTAGAAAAGATAAACAAAATCAACAAGCCTTTAACCAGGTTCATCAAGTAAAAAAGAGAGAGGACCCAAATAAACAACATCAGAAATGACAGAGGAGAAGTTACAACAGATACCACAAAAATAAAAAGGGATGTGAGAAATTACTATGAACAACAACATGCCAAGAAATTCAACAACCTGCACAAAATGTACAAATTTCTAGAAACATATAATCTTTCAAAACTGAATCAAGAAGAAGCAGAAATTCTGAACAGCTGAAAGCTAGTGAAATGGAAGCAGTGATCAAAAAAATCCTGACATAAAAAATCCCAGGATCAGATGGCTTCACAGGTGAGTTTTACCAAACTTTTAAGGAAGAACTAATTCCTATCCTTCTCAAACTATTCCAAAAAATTCAAGATGAGGGAAGACTCCCAAATGCTTTTTACAAGGCTAGTATCATCCTAATTCCAAAACCAGGTAAAGACACAACAAAGAGAAAACTACAGGCCAATATCCTTGATGAATATAGATACTAAAACCCTCACCAAAATACTGGCAATCTGGATTCAGAAATACATTGAAAAGATCATACATCATGATCGAGTAGGACTCATCCCAGGGATGCAAAGATAGTACATTATTTGCAAATCAATACACATAATATACCACATAAACAAAATGAAAGATAAAAATCACATGATCTTATCAATAAATTCAGAAACAGCATTTGGTAAAATCCAACACCTATTATATTAAAAACACCCAGCAAAGTGGGAATAGAGGGAGCGCTTCAACATAATAAAAGCCATGTACAAGAAACCTATAGTCAACATCATACTCAGTAGGCAAAAACTAAAAGCTTTCTCCTTAAGATCAGGAACAAGACAAGGGTGTCTGCTTATACCACTCTTATTCAACATAGTTCTAGCCACAGCAGTCAAGAAAAATAAATAAAAGGTATCCAAATTGGAAAGGAGGATATAAAACTGTAATTATTCGAAGACGTCATGAGAGTGTACATAAAAAACCCTACAGTCTCCACCAAAAAACTACCTGACCTAATAAGTGAATTTGGCAAAATAGCAGGATATGAAGTCAACATTCAGAAAGTGATGGCATTTTTATATACAAAAAATGAAATATCAGGAAGAGAAACTAAAGGAAAAAATCCCATTTACCTCAGCAACAAGAAAAATAAAGTACATAGGAAAAAATTTAACCAAGGAAGTAAAGACCTGTATTCAGAAAACTATAGAACATGGAAGAAAGAAATTAAAGAACATATAAATAAATGGAAACATATACCATGTTCATGGACTGGATGAATTAACATCATTAAAATGTCCATACTACTCAAAGCAATTTATAGATTCAATGCAATTCCTTTTAAAATGCCAATGGCATATTTCACAGATCTAGAACAAATATTCCAAAAATTTATATGGAACATAAAAGACCCAGAATAGCCTCAGAAATCTTGAGAAAGAAGAACAAAATAGAAGGGATCACAATACCCAATATCAAACTATACTATAATGCAACTGTACTCAAAACAGTCTGGTACTGTCATAAGAACAGACACATAGATCAGTGGAACAGAATAGAGAGCCTAGAAATAAACCCATGTCTAATATTTGACAAAGAGGAAAGGAGTGTAAAATGGAGTAAAAATAGCCTCTTCAACAAATGGTGTTGGGAGAACTGGACTGATACATGCAAAAAATGAAATGACCACCAACTTACACCATACACCAGAATAAACTCAAAATGGGTAAAATACTTAAATATAAGTCATGATACCATAAAAGTCCTAGAGAAAAACATAGGCAGGAAAATTTCAGATATCCCATGTATCGATATTTTTGCCCATGTATCTCCTAGGACTATGGGAATGAAGGCAAAAAATAAACAAATGATACTACATCAAACTAAAAAGCTTCTGCATGGTTAAAGAAACCATCATCAAAATGAAAAGGGAACTGACTGTATGGGAGAACATATTTTTCACTAATGTATCTGACAAGGGTTTAATCTCCAAAATACATAAAGAACTCATATGGCTCAACACCAGGAATACAAACAATCCCATTAAAAAATGGGCAAAGTATCTGAACAGACACTTCTCCAAGGAGGACATACAGAGGGTCCATACATAGGCATATCAAAAGATGCTCAACATCACTAGCCATCAGAGAGATGAAAATTAAAACCACAGTGAGATATCACCTCACACCTGTCAGAATGGCTATCATTAATAAATCAACAAACAGCAAGTGCTGGAGAGGATGTGGAGAAAAAGGAATCCTAGTGCACTGTTGGTGGGAATGCAGACTAGTGCAGCCACTATGGAAAATAGTATGGAATTTCCTTAAAAATCTAAAAATGGAACTGCCTTTCAGCCCAGTGATTCTGCTGCTAGGAACAAACCCTAAGAATTCCAAATCACCAGTTCAAAAGAACTTACACACCCCAATGTTCATAGCAGTGTTATTTAAAATAGCCAAGTGCTGAAAACAGCCTAAGTGCCCATCATCAAATGATTGGATAAAAAAACTGTGGTACATTTACCCAATGGAATGCTACACAGCAGAAAGAAAAATGGAACTCCTAGCTTTTGAGACAGCATGGCTGGAACTGGAGAATATCATGCTAAGTGAAATAAGCCAGTTGATGAAAGACAAGTACCATATGACTTCACCTATAAGAGGAATCTGATGAACAAAATTAACTGATGAACAAAATAGAACCACAGGCATGGAAACGTGGAACAGACTGAAAGTGATCAGAGGAGAGGGGATAATGGTGGAAAGAAGGGAAAGGGACCAAAGAACATGCATGAATGACCCACAGACATGGGCAACAGTGTGGGGATGGACTGTGGGAGCAAAGGGTGGGCTTGGCAGAGGAGGGCAAAGGAGAAAAAACTGGGACAACTGTAATAGAATAACAATAAAAAATGATTTAAGAAAAGAAATTTTATTTTTAAATGGATTTTGAAAAGAATTTTCATTATATAAGTTCACCAATAAAGTAAAACCAATTTGTCAATCTATAAATACTTTTTACAAGAATTAGCCCCCTATTTTACTCTCAAAATTTTACTAGGTCACCCATCTGAAAAGGACATTCATTTCACTGTGAGCCATTCCTTCCCATTCAGAGATAAAAGCTACAATTACTAGAAAATTCTTCCTCATAGTTATTCAGTATCAGCTTCCTGGTAAATGTACCTTAGTTTAGTTCTGTCTTCTGCGCCTACACAAAGTAAATTCCTGAACCTCTTTTATAGGTGAAATATTTACAAATATTATCTTCTGATTCTTGTCCACCCAAGCAGATTTTGTAATGTTTACAGTTCTAGCATATCTACCTTTCCTGCCTTTTTCTTGTAAGAGTTTTTTGAATGTTCATACAAGTCATTTATCAAATAAACATTTGATCCTAAGCAAAAAAGATAGCAAGAAGTATTTATTTGTAAAACTTACCTGTCTTTTCCTTAGTGTCATTGTTTCCCTCATTCTTCTCTCTAGTAATTATTTCTTACAGACCCAGTGAAAGACTTAAACTACAAAAAAAGAAAAAAATAGAAATATTCTTTCAGGAAAAAGAAATAATGGCAAGGTACAGAGATGCAGATTTCAATATGCCAGATTTAGAAATTGACAGAGGGTTTTTAAAAGGGCATGGGCTTTTAGTTTAGATCTACCTCATAGTGTTTGTGAGAATTATACAAAATATCATAAGAAAAATAGACCAGATTGAAAGTATCATAAGCATTAGCAATTATTATAATACCTTGTTATAACCTTCTAAAACCTTATCTTATATACCACCTCCTGACCAAGAGGTAAAAAGAAAAAAAAACAAGCTTTTTTTATTGTTGTTAATAAAAAAACTATTAGAAATATATGAGGAAATAGAAAAAAATTAAGAAATCACACTTTAAACCCTCCAACAATAAATTTGAAAAACTAGATTGAACATATTGTACACTAAAACAAACAGACAAAAGAAAAACAATTAACAAACTGACTCAAGAGGAGGTAGAAAATCTGAATAGATCCTCAAGCCCACCCAGGGAGAAGGCAGGGGTCATGGCTGTGCTGTGCACCATACTTGGGGAGGGAGGCGGGGCATTGAATAAACTGGTAAAAAAAAAAAATGGAAAGATTTTCACCCCAAGAAGCAACAGGATGATTTTGGAGAAAGGCTCCATGAAACACTTCTGAAAAGAGGAATTCCTACATGCTCTTTAAGCCAATTAATTCCTAACCATAAACTAGTCAAGCGAAGCTTGAAATAGCATCTATAAATACAGATGCCAAAACCCTGAATACAGTGTTAAAAAATTATTCCAGAAGTGAAATAAATATAAAAGCAAATAGATCAATATTAAGATATTTATTAAAGTGGAAAATCACATGATCATATCAAGAGATGCAAAAGATACTTAATAAACTTCAACCATGTTCCTGATTAAAAAAATATTCTGAAAATAGGGATTTAAAAACATTTCCATAATGTGATTTTTAAATGTATTTATTGTAAACTAGTTGTAATCATAATTTAAACATTTGAACACACACTTTCCTAAAGACAGGAACAACACAAGGATTCCCTCTTGTTATTTAAAACAATTACCTTTTTGCCTAGACTAAAACACCTTGCATATTGGGATGATAAGAAATTCATACTTATATCACCACTTTCAAAGTATTGCATAAATGGCACTCTTATGCCCCAGAATCTTTTAATGAAAGGAAACCTCTTTCCAAAGGAGGGGATAATTGTCCATTTACAATGATGATTTTATATTGATTTGTCTGAAGCCAACTACATTTTTTTCTTTTCCCCTTAGTTCCCTCTCCTTTTCCCTACTCCTGGGAAAATTAGATTAGCTGATCGTTAAAAAAATTATTTTGTACTTATTTATACACTCTGGAAGTATCTACTCCAGATAGTCAAGAATTTTAAAAAGAAAAGAGAAAATGCTCATTGCTTCTTTTGCATATTTTCCCCTAGTTAGCTAGTAACTTAGAAAAAAAGGTTTAACCGTGAATTTGGCTAATCACGTTGAATTCCACAAAAGAAAAGCTAGACACTCAGAGCTTTTAGAATTATTTCAAGAGTCTTAAAATATGCCTGATAAATACAAAAGCTTTTGGACAAATAAGAGTAATTTAGTTTTAGCTTAAAAACAACTTCAAGTCTTCTCTCTGGTTTTATCACTATGTAAAAAATAATGTTTGAATAATATTTTAATTAGTACAAGATTTGAGTTTAATTTGTAATGATTTCTATTTTTAAAATTTCCTTCATTAGTTTCATGGATATCAGAAGGCGTAACTTTTCCAGAAATTATTTAAATGGAAGAAGTATAAAAATATTTTTCATAAGTGAAATTGAATTGACATATTTTTAATGAGTTATATATTGTTAACTTTCTCATGCTAGAAATCACAGGGTGTTCTGATTTAAATTATTCTTCCAGTCTTTTAGTCACTTTAAATTTCTAGACTAATGTCATATTGTATTATTTAATAAATAATGTGTAGATACCTAGATAATTTCTCAGTAAGAAAAATATAACACTTTGGTCTTTAAACATAGTTTTAAATTTCCCTTGTTATTTATTTTTATAGAGAGAATGACTACAGATTAAAGAGATGTGCAAATGTCTATAAATGGTATTAAATATATTGAGCTTGTCATCTTAACATTTCTTGAGGTAAAGTAAAATATATGCTCAGGAAAAAAATTAGCAATACTGATCTTGGTTTCCTATCTTCTAGTTTTCTCTTGTGTCTGAAAAATAAAGTTGGTTAATTTTGTTAAAATGATAAATAAAATTGACTGAAGAAATCATAATATGTACTCAAGACAATATGGCTTGTTTTAAGTATTTTATTGATGTACATATTTATTTACTCATATATATTTATATAAGCATATAAATTTTATACATGTAAATCTATAAATAAGTGTTCAAGAACATATTTATATGCAGGGCCTCGCAGAAGTAACACCATTGAGTTAGTGGGTGGGATATGTGAATGTCTCACACAAGACGGACAGCAATGTGAACATTTCACCTAATATGTCGTATAGTGTGCTTGAGTGTGATATTGTTATGTTACAGAATTACATGCTTATGATTTGGTAATACAAGGTTTTTAAGTAATAAAACAAGGGCATTATTTGTGCTAGACCCTGTATTTCAATCTCTACATTAGTCTTTCTCATTTACACAGTAAAATGCACTTTTTTTGTGCACATTTCTAAGTTTTAACAAATGCACAGATTTTCATAAGCTCCACAGAAACACGATATAGAACAATTTCAAAACTCTCCCAAAATTCTCTCTTACTGCCCAGAAAGTAGTCACTCTTTCTCATACCTAAGCCTAGTAACTACTGCTCTTCTGTCGCTATAGTTTTGCCTTTTTTAGAATGTCATAAAAATTTAGCCTTTTAAGATTGACTTCTTTAACTTTAGTATAAAACATCTGAGATAGAATCATGCCATTGTGTGTACTGATAGTTCGTTACCTTAGTATTCCATGGTTTGTTTATTTATTCACCTGATGAGGAACATTTAGTTTGTTTCTTGTTTTAGGCAGTAATGAATATTTGTGTCCATACTTGTGTGTGAACATAAGTTTTTATTTCTATAAAATAAGCCCCTAGGAACCAGACATGATAGGTGTTATAAGAAACTGTCCAGAAACCAAATCCTACAGATACTGATGAATTCATGGACTGTGAACCGTATCTATACAGGAGAATCTCATTTCCTAGAATTTCCAATATTTTTTCAGTATACCGCCATGGTCTGGTAGATTAAAAATTTTTCATTGTAGTATAACACACATATAAAAAGTACACAAATCATAAGTGCTCAGCTCAAAGAATGCTCACAAATGAACAAAGGTGTAATCAGAACCCAGACTGTGAAATAGAATATAACCAGCACCCCAGAAGGTCTCCCTCCCTCAATCCTCCCAACAAAGGGAGCCACTAAATTAACTTCCACTGGTGAACTGTTTAAAAACCTCTGGCAGAGAAACTGTAGAGTTGGAAAAAAGTGATAGGTTCATAGAAAACTAAAAAAAATTTAAAACAAAAATATGACATTTATCTCTAGGGGAAAAATGTACTAGAAATAAAACATAATCATATTATACCATTTGGTTCAACTGTGAGGATTATTTATACAATTATCATAATATAATCACTGACTACTGATTTACCCAAAAATTGTTAAATTTTGAGGTCTCTGAGGAGGCCCATTAAGTAGCCATCATCTTCCCAACCTAAGGTCTGTATAAACCAAGAAAACAAAGTGTGTCAGAGTCAGAGAGAAGTTAAGATGTCACCTTTAAGTTAAGATAGAGGCCAAGTTGAGGGTGTAGCATCAAGTCTTTTTGCAAAGCAGAGTGGTTAATACGAACCAGGCTTGGGAGAATCACCCCCTCAGTTGTAGGCAGTACTGGGCCAAGGCAGGCGTTCTCACAGGAATCCCTGGTGTTGCCCATTCAGCCATCAGGAGTCCTTCCAGCCGGCAAGTGTCTGTTTTCCATATAACACCACTAGATTTTCAAAGTTGTCTCTGGAAAGTAGTTTAGTTTAATAAGGAGGCAAGTTAATCTCTTAATTCTTTTGGTAAAAAGAAAACCACTCTAGGCAGTTTTCATACAGAAGTGTGTTTTAATAAGATATGGCTAGTGCTATAAAAAATAAACTCCTAAATGCATAATGTCTCAAACACAATATAATTTGATTTCATGTCCATGTCACAGGCCAAATCATATGTTCCTCATCAGCAGAGTCAGCTTTGACATTTTCCACACATGGCTTCCAAGGTTGCACTAGTCATCTCAACATAGAGGAAAAAGTGAGGGAGGTTTTTATGGGCCGGGCCTGGAAGGGTCACCCATTTCCACTCACACTCAGGGGGCTGGAGACCTAACTGCAAAGGAAGCTAGGACATGTAGTCTAGCTAACAGCGCAGAAAAAAGGGGACAGTGAATTTTGGTGAACAGCCACTGGGTGTGTGGTGCAGTTGGGCAGAACCTTATCTGTTTCCCATTGCCTCCTGTGCCTGATACATAGTAGACAAAACAAACAAAAAACCTTGCCAAACTTTTTCAGAATACCTGTTTCATTTTGCACCACCACCAAATACAATGTTAGTTCTAGGTGGTTGTTTTCTTCAGATGCCCACTATCATATTGCAAAAGTTCCCTACTCCTTCTGCTTTGTGAAGAGATTTTATCACAAATGGAAAATGAATTTCATTAAAAGACGTCTCTGCATCTATTGATATGATATACATCTATTGATGTGATATTAATAGATGCAATATCAATGGTGCATTGCCCCATTTGGTCGTGATCTGTCATTCTTCTCACAGCATGCTGGATTCAGTGTGTTACTTTGTGTTGAGGATTTTGCAGTGGAGTTTATGAGAGATTCCCATCCATAGCTTTGTTTTCTTGTATAGGCTTTGTCTGGTTTTGGTCTCATGGTAATGCTGGCTACATAAAATGAACCAGGAAATGATCCATCTGTTTTGTGGGAAAGATTGTGTACAAAATTAGTGTTATTTCTTCCAAAAAAATGTTTGGTAGGATACACCAATGAAATCATCGGGGCCTGGAGTTTTCTGGGCTATTTTTAACTATGAATTCAATTCTTTAAATAGATATGGAACTCTTCAGTTTCTCTATTTCTCCTTCTCCTGTTTTTTTTAATCAGTCCATTTCATCTAAACTGTCAAATTTGCGTGCATAGAGTTGTTCAAAGCAATCGTTTATTATCCTTTTAACGTCTGTGAGAGTATGTAGTCCTGTCAACACCTTGGTTTCGGATTTCTGTTAGGGAACCAATTTCTGTTGTTTTAAGCCACCAGCTTTGCAGTAATTGGTTACAGCAGTCCTAGGAATCCAGTACAACCAGATATTTATCATTTCTGTTGTTCTTCCTTAATTTGTAAAGTCCCAAACTTCAGTGTTATCATTTGTCTTCTGCCTGAGAAGCTATTAGCATTTTCTTTAAGGCAGCATCTTAATTCAGCAAATTCTTCCTGTTTTCCTTCACTTGAGAATACATTTCTTTTCCTTCATTCCTAGAGGATATTTTCACTGGCTACAGAATTTTGGGTTGACAATTCTCTTCTTACAACACTTACAAAAATGCTGTTGCACTATGTTCTGATCTCCTCATTATTAATGAGAAATCTTCAGTCATTTGAATTATTGGCACTTTTCAATGCCTGTTTTCAAGAATATATATATTTTTTTATTTTCCGAAGTCTGATTATTTTGTGTTTGGAAGATGTTTCCTAAGTTTATCCTGTTTGGAATTTGCTGTGCTTGTTAGATGTCGATTTATTTTCCCTCACCAAACTTGTGAATTTCTTTGTTCAGTAATAATGTTTCCTTTTTATCACTAAGATACTTCTCTGGATTTTTGGTCATCTCTTCATTTGTTTTAACAAAAGGCTTCTTATTTTTTAGAAAAAAATATTACTAATAATCATTTTTACTATTGTGTTTTTTTTTCAAATATTGCTGGAAACTAAATTAATTGTATTACATTTAATAAGATATTAAAGTATTGAACAAAATACCTCAATAACTGCACAGTTTTATATTAAAATATAGTAATATTCGTGTATATAGACTGGAGTAATTGTCTAAAAAAGGCTTATTTACTAGCTTGCTCAATTTTGATACCTACATTATTTGATACCTACATTATCATAGTATATTTTATGTCACAAACCAAAAGGCCCTGGAGGTTTGCCACTGTTCTCACTGTTCATAGTGTGTCCCTCCTTCCAGCATAAGGCTGTATGCTTACACATTTCTTGTTTTACACCTCAGGAGAGAATTTTACTTTTTCTATTCTGCTAATTCTCCAGGAGAGTTCATCTTAGGGAGAGACATCGTAGAAAAACTGTCCTTGAAGCATGGTGAAGAGCACTTCACTAGGTCTCATTAACAATAAATACAGGAGAAAAACCATGGGGTGTGTGTGCTTGGATCTACCTCTCTCAGCTAAAGAGGTGGGATTCACCCCTGAAACAGGGACAAACTGTCCCAGCCAGACTTCAAGCTTAAAATCTTTAGGAATCCTCCAGAAGCACCTGATTTCAGGGGTGGAGGAAGCTTGCAACAAAGACTTTCAGATCAAGGAGACAACTATAAGTAGCAGGCAGCTTCCATCTAAGTCTGATGAACAAGATCCGGATGACAAGAACCACTGACTCTAATGCTTTAATTTGTATTATTTTGTCCTCTCTTTCCCTAGATATTTTCTCCTCTCTTTTCTGGTTTAAGATTCCTAGTTGTTAACAGATACTTATAACTATGATATCTGTAAAGTTTCTATACTTAATAATTTGTTTACATACATACATACATACTTGGCATGATTCTAATACCCGCCCATAATTTGACTGTGATTTCGTGAAAGCATAAAATCAAACTGGCTATTGGGTCTGTACTTATTTTATTTGGAGTGTTACCTAACTTCATTTGGTGCCATTCTTTGTTACAAATCAGACAAAACAATTCCTTGTTAATCCCTATTGATTGAACTCAACCACCAAGCATCTTGTTTAGATGGCAAATACCACAGTCGACTAGAAATCTAAAGTCTCTACGACGTTAAATCTAGACAGGAGTGCCCCTTTTTCTGTAGAAAAAAATACATATACAGAGGAGCTAGATTTTGCAATCAAGCTTTCACAAATATAAAGCATAGAAAAAGCTAGGGAATGATGGATGGGGTATACTGAGAAAGTGTGTCACTTTCATAGACCTTACAAGAAAGGTGCATTAGTTAGCTGAACCCTCATCCCTGTCCACTTTGCAGGGTGCAGTCAATAGTCTTCTGTCCTCAAAGCCAATACTAGTTGTTAGGGGCCACCCAATGATCTGCTTTTAGTGGAAATACTCATATATGGGTGTCAAATAGAATTGGCCTGTCACCAGGCAATGGAATCTGTGCCAGGCCAATTCTGTTTAACAGCTATATATAAATATTTGAAGCACAAAAGACTGTTGGCTGCATTCTGAAATCTGTAAACTGGACAGGCATCACTAAGGTCGGTAAATTAGTGACTGCCCTCTCAGGATAGTTCTTAATATTACCTTGGATCTATTCTGATCCATCAATTTCCATTTTAAGAAAAATAGACATTTAGATAATTTAATCCAAAAAGAAAAAAAATGAGCTTCAATTCATGCTTGAAAATAACCACTGGGCCCCTGGCCAGGTGGCTTAGTTTGTTAGAGCATTGTCCCAATACACCAAGGTTACAGGTTCAATCCCTGGTCAGGGCCCATCCAAGAAGCAACAAATGAATGTATAAATAATTGGAACAACAAATCAATGTTTCTCTCTCTCTCCCTCCCTCCCTCCCTCCCTCTATCTCCCATTCCTGACCTCTTTCTATCTCTCTCTAAAATTAATAAAATAACCACTGAAAAAAATAAAATAAATAAGTTTAAAACAACCACTGAAAACCTGGCTTGTATGGCATAGTTGGTTGGAGAGTCATCCTGTAACCAAGAGGTTGAAGGTTTCATTCCTGGTCCAGACACACGCATAGTTTGTGGGTTCAATCCCGGATCCCCCATCTGTGTTCAGGTGCTGTGATCCTGGTCAGGGCACATATAGGAGGCAACCAATTGATGCTTCTCTCTCACAGCAATGTTTCTCTCTCCCTTCCTCTCCCTTTTTTTTTTGAAAACAATGAAAAGGAAAATGTTCTCGGGTAAGGATAAAAAGTTTAAAAAATAAAAACATAACCACTGAAGGAATATTTTAGACTACTTTATTCTTCATTTCATATGTTACATGAGGCTAGAAAAGTAGGCAGAATTCTACAAGTGATACTACAGAGTATAGCAGGAGAATTCCTCCCCTAAGAGGTTCGTAAATTTGGGCAGGTAGTGATTCAAAATCGAGGACTTTCAAGGTGGAACATGTGCTGACTTAGGATGGAGGGACAGAATGTTGTCTGTACATTGCTACAGACCTCTTTTGGATCTCTATCGTTGCTTAAATTATCTGGGAGGTGAACATAAAAACCATAAAATTATGTTGGCTATTCCCATATCTGGTTGAGTGGCGTTTGCAGGATGGGAATGGTAATAGTTCTCCAAGTTTAATTTGGTCATTTTTTGGCTCCTGGTTTAGAAAGTATTTCAAGCTCATATCATAACTGTTCTCTTAGTAATTGCCCATGCTGTGACTCTCAAATATGTGCTCTCCAGAATCCTAAATTCTTCTGTGCACTGTTCCATTAAATTATTATGATCGTCCAACAAAATGAACAAGAAAACCTGTCATCAATAGAGAAACTTTTCACATGATCCCAGCATATCAGTGGTGTAGACCTGATCAGGATGATAGTGCTCTATCCTGCAGCGTAGGCTCAAGAAAAACCAAAAGGAATCCTGACAACTGAAAGCGATGTAATCCCCCATCTCTATGTTAAACCCAGGCATACTT
>PVIA01004351.1:0-140706 GCA_004024845.1 Tonatia bakeri
GGAGCCCCTGCTAATGGGGCTGTTCCTCCTTGATGCTTCAGTGTCTTTAGGAAGAGGACTGAAGAACCCCACCTCCACTCCGCACCCTCCTCCTCCTCCAGGAAGCCTCTCGGGAATGCACAGGGCCTAGATGGGTGCATCCTTCAGGAGGGTGGGGTGAAGTTGGGGTGAAGTTCATCAGCAGTTCAAAGGGCTCCAGTGGCCGACAAAGAGAGGCAGAGCTTGGTTTGCGAGAGAATCTGCTTGGTCTCGTCTCCCAAGAGCAGGGACCAGCCGTTGTTTCCCCTGGGGCTGTCCGCTGTGCCAGCTCAACGTGGGAACACAGGGAGTCTCCTACATGTTTGTGGGTGGGGGACAAGCTGCTGGGGGTGGCTCTGGGGGAGAGAGCAGTGGGGATTCCTCTCACCACACGTGCAGGTAGAAGCAGTGACCTGCGTCAGAGGGGCTGGCTTGGAAGGAGCACAGGGAAGTGGCGATGTGGTTGCTCCCTTACCGATGGGCTTCAGGTGAAGACAAGGCTTGTGTTGTTTTGAATGAAAAAAGAAACCTCCGTGCCAGGCCCTTTCACATGTATCCCTGTGTAGACCTCACAGCCCTGTGTTCGGACCTGTTTCCCATTGTGCAAAGGAGCATGTAGAGGTCAAGGTCAAGGCCCAGGCAAGTGCAGCTGGGGTTGGAGGCCGGGCCTGCCTGCTTCAAGGCTCTTCCTGCCAGACGCCAGTGCTCGGCTGCTGGAACGAGCACGGGGCACAAGGTCAGAGCTGACTACAGAGTCGGGGGGCTGCAGCAGCAGGCAGGAGGAGGTTGATGGGCCCCCTACTGGAATCCCTCCCCAGGGCTGGATGGGGGGTGGTGAGTGGCGGCTCCTGCAGTGGCCTTGAGATACAACCAAAGGAGAACTGTGTGCAGAGTCGGAAATATGTTCAAATCTCAGAGCCCCCAGTGAGCCCCCAGTGAGCCCCCAGTGAGCCACTGCATCGATTAAATGCAATGTAACCAAACCTCAGTTTCCTCATTTATAGAAATGGACTTCATTACAATGACCTTCTTCCTCTGGAAGAATAAAAAAAAAATCACGCATGGAAATGGTGAATGAGTTTTAAGATGCCACAGATATCACAGGGGTTGGCACACAGTAGGTGCTCAGCAAATGTTTGCTGAATAACTATTAAACAACCAGGCAGCTGCGAGCTGACTTGCTTTGTAGGAGCTTGCGAGGCATGAGGGAAGATAGTTTCCCACTCGCAAGGGGGGAAACTGAGGCCCAGGGGGTGGCCTGGCTTGGGCCAGGTCTCAGGGCTGGCATCTGGCACTGGGGACGGAGCACAGTGCCTCCCTTCCTGATTAGAGAGAAGTGGCCCCTGCCACCTTCTCCTGCAAGGCCGTAGGCCACCAAAGTCACATGCCATGAGAATGAAGAGAAGAAAGGAGTCCATAATAGTTCTCACTCCAACAAACACACTCACCGTGCTCTGCGCTCCTTTCCACTCCTGGAAAGGCACCCCCACAGGAGTCACCGCCCTACTTCCCTAGGTCCCTGTGAGTCTTTGTGGACAAGGCTTTGGTGCTGATCTTGACCAGAGCCAGAATGTCCAGCCCAGTGCCCGGCACACAGGGACTTGATGCTCGCTCAGCAAACAAACGAACAAATGAATGAGTGAATGAGTGAATGAATGACAGTCCCATATTTGAGATGCTTTTTATATGGAGGGGGAGGCTCTGTCTCCTGCATGCTTCCTACAGAGGAGCTGTGGGCTAGAGGTTGTGCACGGGCATGGGGAGATCTGGTTAGTCAGGGCCGAGCTGTAGAGGCGATGAGCTGATGAGGAGAGAGGGGTAGACCATCTGAGGGATGGGAGGTCTGAGATGGGGGCCCGACTGCGGACTGCCTTCGACTGCAGGGCAGAGCCGGCCTCAGGGGTGATGACCTGCACAGGTGCATGGCACCCCGCGCTCAGAAGGGCTGAGCCCTTGGCTCTGTTGCTGCCATCTTGAAATACTGAGTTTTTGAATGAGACCCTGTGTTTTCCGTTGTGCCAGGTCCTCTAAAGGATCGGGCTGTTTGTGGGTGCTGGGAGCTCCTGTCTCCTTCCACATACTCCTGGAGGGGGGTGTGTATGAAGCCTGTCTTTCCAAGCAGACAGTCACTCCTCTTGGGAAGGAAAGTCATATCCAAGTTTCTGGGAAGCCCCTGGGGCAGGGACAGGATTAAGGTGAGGTGAATGAGGCTCTTGCTTCGAGCACAAACATTAAGAGACCACCAAAAAGTATAATAATCAACACAAATAATACCTCAGTATAGTATTTTTAAATCCATATGAATGCCAAAACTCTGTGGTGGACAAAGTATCAAAATTTTACATTTACAGGGTCAGTAACATAGTCGTGCTGAGCCATAATGAAGTCCAAGGTGAAAGGAAAAATGTGTGCCCCAGTTTACATGCTTTTACATATTTTTTGAAGGTTAATTTTCCCCTTAAACAGTAAAGCATTGAAAAAACTACTGAAAAGTTGAAAAGTAGATGTCTTAAAACTCATAGATTATCTTAAGTTTAAATATTTTACTTTATCAACGTCTCAAACAAAATTTACTACAATTTTACCTTCTGTCCTTTCATGAAAACAAACTCATCAATAATTTTTTTTAAGTCTACTTCTTTGCTAATCTCATTTTGAGTGGAGAGAATTCCCACGTTTGGTCAGTTCTCTTGACCAAATAAGAAATTTAAAGAATTTTTTATTAATTCCCACTTACTAATTGTGCCTTTAAATGTGTACTTTATTGATCATCCTGGACTTTTTTACATTAATTTTGATTTTTTAAAAATATTGCATTAATATACTATTTCTCAGGAGTTATTGTATAATGGGAACAGAATTTTTGTTTAGGGTGATGAGAAAGTTCTGGAAATGGGTTGTATTGATGGCTGTACAACAATGAGAAAGTGCTTAATGCCACTGAATTATACACTTTAAAATGGTTAAACTGCTAAAGTTCATATCATGTATATTTACCACAATTTAAAATATTTTATTTTTCATGATCAGTGAGTTTTTTGGAGCCTCTTTAAATGCTGTGCCTGAGGTGAGCATCTCACTCACTCTGGACGTGCGGCTAACAGGATTCTGAGGTCCCGGGAGCAGAGCGGAGACCCGGTCAGGATGCACCACTGACTTTGTTGGAGATAAGAAAGGATCCTGAACTTGAGCTGGAAGGTGTATAACACCTTAGGAAGGAATGATAGGGGAGAGGTTAGGCTTAGTTAATAGCCAAGGTTCAAATGAAAAACAGGAACTTTGAAAAGTGTCAGTAGAAGGCGGGTCCTTGTTTTCACAGAAAAGAAACGAAGCTTGTGCACCAGGCAGGGATGGTTTCCAACTTCCGGCAATAATACTTGTTTAACAGTAAGTGTTCATTGAGCACTTACTATGTGCCATGAATTGTGTTGATGTTTTACTTGTATTCTCTCATTTAATTCTTACAGCAGTGCCATAGAGTGAGAGGCTCATATTATCCTTACCTGCAGACTGATAAACGGAGGCCCAGGAAGATTAAGGAAATCGCACAAGGTGAATTGCAGACTGGGAGTAAGAAGCTGGGTCCCTGGCACTCTTGCTCTTAACATCCACCTTGTCTCACCTCTCATACCATTGCTGGCCGCCAGTTAGAAAGAGCTCACCCACTTCCTAATAGAATTAATATTCTTTTCATTCTTCCCATCATTTAGGCACTCATTCATCCAACAAACACGAACTGGCACTGACCCAGGCACTGGGGAAATGTGGAGGTGATCTACCCAGAATCTTGACATCAGAGGACTTGGAGCCCAATAGGAAGTGAAAGGCATGAAGGTGTGTGGCCAAGCTGAAAGGAAGAAACGTTACAGTGGGTGCGGATCATGCACAGCACAACCTCAAATCAGGAGAGGTCAAATATTGCTGGGGCCATCAGGAGGGGCTTCCAGGAGGTGGTGGCCTTATAGCCATTCTAGAAACAGCAGGCTGAAGGGGCCCAAGTTCCATAAGGACCCTTTGCCTGCAGTTGAAGAGGACAGTGTGGGATACCGGCAGGAGCAGGGATCTGGAACTCTGGGTTGGAGTTCTGGACTGTGGTTCTGGTCTCTTTTCTGCCTCTCACCTCCTGAGATCTTGGGCAATGCCCCAACTGTCCAGCAGGGCCTCGTCTTTCTCACCCCAAAACAAAAACTGCAGGCCAGACTCTGCATTTCTGGCTTTCTCTTCAGAAAGAACAAGGAGAAAACATACATCAAATGCCCAACAGACATGTCAAAGAATAAAATATTTTGGGCCTGGAGATGAAAACAATAGCAATTAATTTTTTTCTTTTAAGTATGCAAAATTGCCTAGTGAGGGTGAATGAATATGTGTGAGGTGGAAAGGGCGGGAGCTGGTGGCTGAGCTCTGTTACAGTGTAGCTTAAATATTTGTCGAATATTTATTTGAATAAATTCCTTTAACATATTAGTGGGTCCTCTTGATTATAAAAATAACAAACTAAGTAACTGTATAATCAAGAGAGGTCCTTCAATATTTAAAGTACCTCACCTCTCCCCTCTCCTGCTTTGACAAGCTGGGGGCAGGGGTCATATTCTTTATCGTAAACCTTTAGCACTTTTCTCAGGAGCAAAAAAATGGGCTGTGGCAGCACCTCCCACCCGCCTGCCACGCGTGCTGACTCTGACAGCGTGTTTGAGAAGAGTTTAGGAACTCTTGTCGCAGCCAATAGGAACGTGGGAAGTAAAGGGGCAGGAAAATCGCAGCGCTGCCCCAGCGGCCTCAGGGGGCGCTAGACCAGCATTTAGGATAAAGCCGTATAGTTCTGGATCTCAAGGGCATCTGAACCTTTCCGAACTGGGTGCCCGCTGTTCCTCTCTACTGTGTCACCTTAGCGGTGCCTCAGCTGCCCCAGCCCCCGGACCTATTCATCAATGGACTCCTCTCAACAGCTCACATGCAGACCCTCTAAGACAGAGCTGATGAGTTTAGCCAATCATCAGCCAGCAACCCCCTAATTTCCCACCCCTGGTCCAATCAGCTAAGACGAGGTGGAAACATTGGGCAGAGCTGTGAAGGGGCCGGGAATGGGCAGTCATTTTTCAACAATTCAACGAGGAAGTTGTTCCTGGTAGTTTCTCTTCCTGGAGATATATTGGTGAAAGAAAAGCCAGGAAATACTGTGCTTTACTCTCACTAAATAATAATAATAATAATAAGAAGAAGAAGAAGAAGAAGAAGAAGAAGAAGGAGAAAGGAAGGGAGGGAGGGAGGCAGGTTTTAACACATTCCTGAACTCTTGATACACACCAGGTGCTAGGTCGTCCATGCCTTATCTTGTTGGATTTTACAAAGTTCTGGCTCATCAGTTTGCTCCTCTCTTTAGCCTCCTCCTCATTGCCACCCCCTCCACTGGAGAGGCTCCGGACAGGGCGCCCTGGTTTGCGGCTGCCTGCGGGATTCAAGCCATGGGTGGCAGAAGGAGGCAGGATGGCAGGAGGAGGGAATGGGGGGGAGGTCCCTGTTTCCCTGGCCCTGGCCCTACAGAGCTGACTGTGACCCTAGACCAGGCTACTCCTCTCTCAAGGTGGCTGATGCCCTAGGATTTCATCCTTCTAGATTCTAGGAACTGTCTCCCACCCCCACAGCCCCTAATTCCTAGGCTGGCTGGCTGCAACCCCTACTTCATAAATAGGCCCTTTGTCTATAAACTCTTCTTCAATAACCCTAGAATTATCTTATTTCAAAGTTGCCACCTGTTTCCTGCTGGTACCCAGCTGACCCTCAGCCCCATGAGGTAGATGGAGGTCGATGCACTGTCCCTCTTTGCACACATTAGGAAGTCAACCCTTAGCTAGGTTAATGAACTTGCCCAATGTCACAGTGCATAAATGACAGTGAAAGTCCAAACCCCACCCAAGTGGCCCGGCAGGATCATACCTACACCTACGTGGGCCACCAGGCAGGCACTTCCTGCAGCAGGCGACACCCTCATGAGAGTCTGGAAATCACTGAGCAACAACTGAGCAATGCAGTGCAAGCCAAGCACCGGAGGAAGGAGCGCCAGGCCCAGGGAGCCTCAACAGGAATCTCACAGGATGGGGAACGTGGAAGTCATATAAATAACAGACAGAGGAACAAAGGAACGGGGCAGGGAGCAAGCCAGGAGAAGAGGGGGAAAGGAAAAGGAAGCAGAGAAGAAATACAGCTTTGGCTGCAGACACTCAAGAATGCACCAGGAGGCAGGTGAAGGGGGAGCCAGAATCTGCTGAAGGTCTGCTGGGCAAGTTAAGACTGGACTTGTCCTGGATTAGCTTTCAGAGAGAAAAGAAGAAGACGGGAGACTGTAAGGATGCTCTGGGCTTACTGCTGAGACGCTGCAGTGGACAGTGGGGGAAAGTGAGGGTTTGGGGGCCCCGAGGAATCGCCCCAGAGGTGGGGGCACTGGGCTGCTTTACGGGATTGCGCTGACAGCAAGTGTGGGGGGATGCCTTCGGTGAGCAGACTCTGAGCATGGCCAGAAGAGCTGTTCTCAATCCCAGTCTGAGAGACAGGGGCTGACAGGTGTGCTCTGCCCACTGCCTTGGGGACAAGGGAGGAAAAGGGCAGAGCAGGCTATACTCCAAGTGAAAGCCAGGCAGCAGACCGAATGGTTCCAACCGTCAGTGGTGGCTGGAGCAGATCACTTTGTAGATGGGGGTGGGTGGAGGAAGGGGGTATGATGCAAAACACTCAGAATTTGTGAGGGGAAGAAGAAATTCTAGTTGCTTAGAGGCAAGAAAGAAAAAGTAGGAAAAGGAAAAAATGAGACTAAAACCAGGCCATCTTCCAGCCTTTACTGTTGGGCTGAATTGTGTCCCCCGTAAAAGATATGTTGGTGTTCCCACCCCAGCACCTCAGAATGTGACCTGATTTGGAAATAGGGTCTTCACAGAGGAAGTCAAGTTGAGATGAGGTCCTTAGGGTGGGCCTTGATCCAACAGGACTGGGTCCTTAGCAAAAGAGGAAGTTTGGACCCAGAGACAGGCAGGCACAGAGGGAGGATGGTGTGAAGACCCTCAGAGTGAAGGCCATGTGAAGAGGGAGGGTTGGAGGGATGTGACTGCAAGCCAAGGGACAGCAAAGATCGCCAGTGACTCCTGAGCCGGGAAGAGCCGCGGAAGGATTCCCCAGGTTTCAGAGGCTGTGCAGTCCTGCCAGCCCGACTCCTTCTAACTTCCAGCCTCCAGACCAGCCAGAGAATCCAGTGCTGCTGCTTTAACCCCCTGTTTGTGGTGCTTTGTCATAGCTGCCCAGGGAGATAGCACAGCCGTTATAGAAGCACGGGTCTAAGGGAAGGGATGGTGTGGCTGGCCAGCAGGGGCCCTGGGAGAACAGGGGCCACGCAGGGGTCTGCAGCCTTGGAGGAAAAGCACCAGGACACATACCAGCACCATCTCTCTGCCTGCTGCTGTTCCCTGCCTCCTCACACTGTTCCATCTGCCAGAATGCGCTCCCCCCAACTTTGCTGCGGCAGAAAGCCTCCCCACTGGTTTAGACAGGTCTGAGCCTCTGGCCTCTGTGGGGCGTTTCCTCCTCCCAGCCTCCTTGAGAGTTACCCCGGTCTCCGTCGGCACTCTTGCTGCCCAGCCTTGGAAGGACTCTACCCACTCCAGGAAAGGGCCACCTCTGTCTGCCCACCTGATGCCTGGAAGGCCACCGGCCACCCTCTGGACCACTGCCTGCCTGAGTCTGCACCCAGCACTGGCCCCATCGCTCACCACACAGGAGGACCTTCATACAACCTTGGCTGGACCAAGTTCGATTCCTGTGATGTCAGCAGCAGGAAGCTCGGGCAGCGATGTTTTTTCTCAAACCTGCTCTAAGTGTCTCGTTAATTAATCACAAGCTTAATATTGCAGGGACCTCGTCTCTAAACGTCAGAGTAGGAGAAAGCATTTGTCAGAGGACAGGAAATGATACAGTTTTTGCTCAAGTCTCCAGCTCCCCTCTAAACGGAGAAACAGAATATTCCCAAGTCCATTTTAAAAAATGATAGATAATACAGATGTTCCTTGCTTTACGAAATAGATTGTCCCGGCAATATTGGGTGTAAATCAAATTTCTTAAAATCGAATTACTTTGGAAAAGCACCATGGGAACGTGCTTTTAAAAGGAGCCCCACAATGAATTCTTTTGTAAATCAAAGGGACACTCATGCGTTTGGTCGGGGGTCCTGTACTTATTCCAGCGGTTCTCAGCCCTGTCCAAACATCGGAATCGCCTGGGACCTTTTAAGAAATATACCAAATTGAGGCGCTGCCCCTAGAGATTTCCTTTTGATTGGTCTGGGGTGGGGCCCAAGCCTCGGTATTTTTAAAAGCTCCCAGAAGATTCTGACGTGCAGCCGGGCTCGAGCAGCACTAGCCTCTTCCATAAACATGTATTAGGAACTCTCTAAGTCAGACCCGGACGCGGTGCTGGGGACCGAGTGACTGCTAACGAGACACAGCCTGTTTCCTCCCAGGGGCTTGGCGTCCAGAGGCCGATGCACATGCCTTAGCAGACAGTCTCCCCGTCCGTGAAGTCCGGGACCAACTCACTGGCGTTCGTCTATGTTATACGTTTAAATTGTTCGTACCACGGGTTGGGCAACCTTGATTTTTGTACTAACTGGGACCCAGTTCGAAGACTTCTACGAGAATGCTTTAGTTGATACAAACACTGTGGTGCAAAATCTCCTGAGGTTCGCGTTACTTTCCTTGTGTCCCCTCCCCCACACCTTTGCGTTCAGGGTTTCGGTGGCGTTGTGCTTTGGGCATACCCCTTACGCATCGTAGAATTAGGTTTTTAAAAATTCCCTCTGAAAAGTCTCAGCCTTTTAATAGATGAGTTTGATGCGCTTACATTTGCTGCGTGAGTTCTGCTGACTTGTGCCTTCTGGCTCTGAGTTTTTTATTTACTTTGGCTTTCCCCGCTTCTCTCCTCTCTTTTCCTGCTTTGTAACATTGAAGCAAATCTTCAGGCATTCCCCCCTTTCACTGTTTGGAAGTTATTCTTTTTTTTTTTTTAAAGGTAACTTCACATTAATTTTTTTTTAAGATTTTATTTATTTATTTTTAGAGAGGGAAGGGAGAGGGAGAGAGAGAAACAGCAATGTGCGGTTGCTGGGGGACATGGCCCGCAACCTAGGCATGTGCCCTGACTGGGAATCGAACCTGCGATGCCAGGTTCGCAGCCCGCGCTCAATCCACTGAGCTACACTAGCCAGGACTGGAAGTTACTCTTTTATACTTTCAGTGTTAGACCTTGTACCTTCCAACGTGAGTGCTTAACTTCGAGGCTGAAAAATACGTCCATCACCCTCCAGGGCACTGCAAGGGTTTCTTGTGCTTTAGCTCTGCTCTCCCACCTTCCAGTCTTCATCGCAATTTTGTCTAGTATTCTAGTTCCTTCTGGTGTTTAGAATTGCCCCAAATCATGATTTTCTGTTTTTACAACAATGTTTACTTTTGTAAATTTAGCAGCATATTTCCTGATTTCATTTTTCACCATAGCTTCTTGAATGGCTCTCCTTTCCGTTGGATGCAATATTTTTCTTTTTGAAGTACTTTCTTTATTGAAGTCCATAATCTCCTACACAAATTTTTGAAATCTGAAGAGCTTTGACAACCAAAACTTATTAAACACATTTTCTGCCGAAAACGGAATGCATATGGTTCGGACAGGCTGTCCCACTCTGCGCTGCAGGGCCAGGTGTGACTCCTTCCTAAAATCTGAAAACTCTGAGGCTGTCTCACGTGCCTGCTCTGTCCGCTGTGTGGTGAAGCCGTGACTCCACACCCAGGCGAACGCCAACATTGCAGGCCTGCGACCCCCAGCCTTTCCGGGTGTCTCCCTTCAGAGCCAATCCCTCCTTCCTCCAGAAGAACTTGGACCTGTCAGGCAGGCCCCGTGATTACACCTGTTCGCTGCCCTTGTCCCACCTCCCTCCTGGGGCTTCTGCAGACAGATACCTGCCCTCCTTCCATGGCATTCAGGCAAGGTCAGAGTGTACATCTTAGACAAGCTCTGGCCAGGTCTTCGGAAGACTTAGGGCGGGAAACTTAGACATCCCTATTTTCTTTATATATCATCAATTGAAAAACAAATGAAACGTTAAATGGTGTGTGCAGCCTAGGTCCAGATGTATGAAAAAGCAGATGTGCGCGTGCGTATGTGTGCCTGCAGTGTGTGAGTGTGTAAGGAGACACAGGAAACTGGTAAGAGCATCTACTTGTGGGGTAGAAAAGAGGCAATTCTAGTGATTATCCTTTTGTATGACTTACCTTTCTCCTGCCACATGCATCCGCTATTTTCAACTTAAAAAGGTCTGAATGTGAAACTCACAGCAACATCAATAAAACATCTCTTTGCTCTTTCTTGTACTTACCCTTCCCGTCATTAAAAAAAAAAAAAAATGCTCAGCCCCCTATGTGCAAGCAGGCTGTGAATGATAAAAGGAGTTTAGTTTAGTTTTAAACAGCCTTCAAAGAGATGTCTCAGTCTTTGGACTGGGGCCTGAACACCCCAAGGACCTCTGGGCACCTCGCGAGATGATGCAATTCCCTCAGCAAGGCTGGCCCTGGCCAAAGCTGTCAGCCGCTCTTTGGTGGCGGGAGAGTAGAGAGGGGTGGGTTAGCTTTCCAGGGACACAGAAGGCCACTCAGTGACCTGGGGAGGGAGAACAGTGAGCAGGGGCCATGCAGCTCCTGGCTCCTCAGTGTCACACCTCAGGGCAGGGAGTGCCTAGGGACTTGGGGGAAAGCTCAGGCTGCATTGTAGGGAGGGCTGAGTTCAGAAACAGCTGTCCTTCTGTCCTACCTTCTGAAGGGGAGGCAACGGGCAGGAGGCAGTGCCAGAGGGGGCTGGGGCCACAGGACCCTGCTGCGCAGGGCGCGTGCTCAGCAGGCCCGCCTCGGAAACTCACCAACACGTGCGACGAATAGCGGCGCCTACTACGTTACATCCTTTGATCAAACGCCCGCTTCCTTATCTCCGCTCTCCTTTGCTGCGCACTCCTCGCCTCTCTTCAGACTGTCTAATGGATTTCGCCGACCTCTCATCCTCCTCACAGCCTTCCTCTCCTCAAAAGGTCTTTCACTGAAGAGCTGTAATGGGGTGTGGGGTGAGGAGGCATTAAAAAATTATGCTGGCGGCGGCTTTTATGTGTGTGAAGGACGCATAGATCATAGCAGCCCGGCCGCCCCTCCTCCCTCTTCTTTCCTTTTTTGTAAAATTTATTGCTTTTTTAATCCTCAAGAAACACCATGCATGAGTAGATTTTTCTGGGTAAAAAGTTAAAATTTACCAATAAAGCTAATGTCCTCTGTGACCCTCCCGTCCTGGTCTCTTCCTTGGGAGTGATCAATGAAATTAGTTTCATGAGTCTCATTTTCCTGACCTTTTTCTATGTGTTACGTGCTCACTGAAATACAGAGCATTGTATTGTATCTGTGGGAGCGTGTGTAATCTTTTGTTTGGTTTTTATAAATTGATGACACTTTATGAGTTAGTCTACAACCTGCCTTTTCACTCAACATTTTGTCTGAGCCCATTTCCACACCAGCTCCCACAGACGGGCCTCGTCTTTTTAATTGTCAGGGGGCGTGGTGTGGTTTCGAGTGCTCACACTCTCGTGGCCCATCCGGTGTCTGCCTAGCTAACAGAACCAGGTTGCACTGCTGGCTGAGCTCCGGCTGTCATCACAAAATGCCACAGGCTGGCTGGCTTAAGCAATAGAAATGTGTTCTCTCACAGTTCTAGAGGCTGCAAGCCCAAGAATGAGAGGCCAGCTAGTTCGGGTTCCTGGGAGGGCTCTCATTTCGGTTTGCAGACAGCTGTCTTCTGTGTGTCCACATGACATCTTCTTTGTGTGCGCAAGGGGGTGGAGAGCGAGGTGGGACAGGGGGATAGAAAGACAGACGAAGAGAGTCCTCTCCTGTTCTCGTAAGGCCACCCTTCGGAGCCGATTGGATCGGGGCCACACCCTGTCCCATTTAACCTTAGTCACACCCTGAAACGCTGTTTCCAAATATGCACTGGGAAAGTCACATTGGAGGTTAGCGCTCCACCATGAGTTTGGGGGGAGACACATTCAGTCGATAGCAGCTGGGGTGACAAGTGAATGCCCCTGGAAACTGGTCCCCTTCACATTTAACACCCTGCCTATTACACTGCCTGCTCTAGAACGTGTGCTCAGTAATGGCTGGGGAGGTATTTATTTATTTAGCAGAAGTTACCACTGGTGAGCAAGATGACCTTGGGCAAATGATGTGTCAAGTGGAGACAAAACTAGCTGAGTGTATTGAGCATTCATTACATGTCAGGCATGGTTCTAGAACTTTCTGGGTATCATCTCACATAGTCCCCCCAACCTGAGGAGGTAAGTGGTATCACCACCCCATTTTCCAAGTCGGGAAACTGGTGCATGAGAGGGGAAGCAGATTGCCTCAACCATGCAGCTAGAGAGCAGGAGGGCTGGGATGTGAACCCAGGCTCAGAGGTCCTGAGCCCCTGCTTCCACCTGCCCTAGTGCGTGCTGACTGCTCAACCCCCAGTGACCATTGTTAGTGCCTCTCATTACCATCTGCATCACAGACGCTGCTCAGAGTCTCCACTCGCCGGCGGAGACAGGCGGCCCCTGCAGGCAGGTAGGGCTGCGCTTCAGGTGCGCTGTTCTCGCTCTTGCCGTCTACTTGCCTGCAGCCTCAAACCTCTCTGTACCAGAGCTCCTCTTCTTTCGAATAAAAATAATGATGCCTAACTCATAAGATGACAGGAGGATGAATAAAATAAAATAAAATAAAATAACATAAAATAAAATAAAATAAAATAAAATAAAATAAAATAAAAAAATAAAGTAAAATAAAATAACATAAAATAAAATGTGATTAAAAAATATTTTCCCACTGCAAAACATGTAGAAAATGTCAGCCCCAGATGGCAAGAAATGAGACTTGTTCTTTGCTGGTAAGATTTGAATACCCAGCCCTAATGGCAACCACCCGTGTGCCAGGCATTGTGCCGGGACCTGACATGTTCTGTGTCGAGTGAGTTTGTGCAACAGCCCCGCAGGGCTCCCTTCTACACGACTGAGGAATCTGAAGCATACAGACTGCAGATGAATTGCCACGGGCCCCACACAGGAAAACGAAAGGGCCGTGCCTCAAATTCCGGCCCATCTGGCTCCAAAGCTTCCGTGGTTTATCTTGAAAAGAGAAACTGAGCTTGGACCTGCTGTTTCTCTTCCACTCAAGAGTGCCTGCCGGGAAGCAGGACATGGCGATTCTCACTCCTTTTCAGATCCTGTCGAAAGAAACTTGTGAGTCGCAGCTGCTGCCCACATGACCATCTCTGCAGAAGCTGTATGGGGTGTCTGCGCATGTGTGCACTGCTTGCACGCTGCTGTGTCGGGTGGGGCTTACGGACTGCGGGGTGTCTGAGAGCGTGGAGGGCATGCAGGAAAGCTGAAATAGCAGTGCGCACACCCCCCCGCCTCCCCGTAAGGGCCCTGAAAGCTTCCCTCGCCTCCCAGGACTCTTAAGTTTTGAAACCTCGAGAAGAAGCAGGCTCACATGTCAATTCTCATCTACCCTTTGGTCTTCTCTGAACACACTGGCCAAGGCCATGGTTTGGGCTAGGCTCCTGACAGTCAGTTTTTCTGTCTCTGGGACTGGTCAAGACAACCCTGGAGGTCTGTCCCCAGAGAAACTCCTATGCTGAGCCATCTGGAGAGCACAGGAGCTTTGTGGTCAGCAGACTCTGGTTTTAGTCTGGCCCTAACACTTCCTACCTGTGGAAGAGCCTAGGCAAGTCGTTTTGTCTCCATAAGCCTAGGTTTCCAGATCTGGAAAGTGGGGTAGTTGTTCAGGCTCAGGGAGATGCTGGAAGCCAGGTGTCTGGCATCTGTGCTCAGCTCAGCACAGAGCTGAGGCTCTCTGTAAGTGGATTCCCTCACTGCTTTCATGGCTCCTTGGTGTCTTTTCAGACTCGCCAATGCCACACAGGTCAAGGCCCTGATGCCCAGGCTTCTTACCCTGATGGGCTCAGGGGAGGGCCTGGACAGATCCGGGCTTCAGAAGTATAAATAGCATCCGTAGGAAATGTGAGTGAGAGCCAGTAGCAGGGGAGTGGGAGGTGTGGACTCCGGCTCAGCTCAGGGAATCTTGCTCCCCAGGTCCTGGTTTCTCCTCCAGATGTTGGACCAGATTGAGTGGATTGGAGAGACTTTCACACTCTGAGGCTCTCAGAAAATGGAAACAGGGTGTGAAAGGAAAGAGATAGCTCCAAACTAACATTCAGAACCAAGATTCTCGTTCTCCAGATCCCCCCTCTCCCCGCCCAATTCTGATGTCAGATAGGCTCTCACCTGAGTTGGCATTGTTCACTCATTCTTTCAAAATGTATTCAGAATCCAGGCCCTGGTTTCCACCTTCACTGCTACCACCTTGGCCAAGTTTCCATGATCTCCTATCTGGATTGCTGCAATGGCACCTGCTGGGTCCCTCTGCACTCACGACTTAGATCATGTCCTTCTCCTGCTCAAAAACCTTCACTGGCTCCCCACTTCCTACTTAATCCTTCAGACCGATCCCTCTTCCAGCACTACCAGCCTCGCCTACCCTGTCCTAATGCTCTCTTCCTCGTGGTGCTTACAGATTTTAATACACTGCAATGCCCCCGCTTACTGTGTTTATTCTTGGTCTCCTTTGCTAAGTGTGATTTCCGGAAGGGCAGTCTTGTGGGGGGGCTGACAGGTAAGAAGACAACGACAGTGCAGTGAGTTAAGCCCTGGCAGAAACGGGAGGGCTGAGTGTGGGGGAGCTCGGGGGGCGCCCTGGTTTGGAGTGTAGGGTGTAATGCTGTACACAGAGCAAACCTTGGTGTCCCGACCATTTTGTAATCATAGGTGGAGAGTATAATGCATTGACATTCAATATAGTTATGTCACAACTTCTTAAATAATCAGTACTCGATATTTATATTGTTAGGGCTGTATCAATATTGTTCACTGCTCAGCCACATGGTTATTGAATTTCCTCCTTATGTTAATAACTGTTTTTTCAAGTAGCTAATTATTGCTTTGTTTTTAAAATGTCTTTGTCTGTGTATCCCAAGTATTTTTAGTGCGAGTGTGAAAGTTCTTCCTATACATTCAAACACGTGGTGCATTGATCAGTTTCCTTACTAGCTCCTGCCGGCTTCTATCTTCTACTCTTGGGCTGGTTGTTCCCCAGACCTGTTGCCCAGCTGTCATGCTGGAAATTTCCTTGGTCCCGTGTTATCTGTTTCATGGATTCCATGCTGTGGATTGATTTGTATCCCTTTGAATTTATATATCAAAGTCTTAAGCTTTAATGTGACTGTATGTAGAGACAGCACTCTTAGGACGTAATTATATGAAGTCAAAAGGGTGAGGTCCTAATTCGATAAGACTGGTGGCCTTATAGTAAAAGGAAGAGAGAGATCTTTCTCCACATCCAGTCCCCAAGGAAAAGCCATGTGAAGACACAGTGAGAAGACAGCTGCTTGAAAGCTAGAACGAGGGTTCTCACCAGAAACCAAATTGGCTGGCTCCCTGACCTTGAACTTCCAGCCTCCAGAACTGTGAGAAAATAAACTTCTGTTGTTTAAACCACCAGGTCTGTGGTGTCTTGTGATGGTGGCCCAAGCAGATGAAGATGCCTGCCTTCCACTTTCATGGATCACCCCCTTATTTTGGAGGAGCACACCCTCTAGTAGCTTCCTCAGACACGGTTAACAGAGGTAAAAATTTTTTAACACCTTTCATATCTCAGTTGTTTTTTAGCCTTCCCTTGCCCTCAATTGCTACCTTGTCTGGGTGTGCAATTTTCGGTTGAAAATCATTTCCTTGGAATGTTTCAGGCATTGTTCCATCATTTTTTGCCTTCCAAATATTAAGACATTCAGTCCATTGTGATTCATGATTCTATGTATATGACTGGCCCCCACCTCCTAGAAGCATTTAAGATCCCTTTATCCCTGTTTTTAAAAAGATTTCTTGATGACATGCCTTGGTGAAGACCTTTTATTCCTACCATCAGTGAGGTGTTCAGCGAGCCATTTCAATCTGGAAACTCATTGGATTGCATTCCGCCAAACTTGGTGGTATTATTTGATCTATATTTTTCCTTTCTCTTTTCTCAGTTCTCTCATTTTCTAGAAATCCTAATAATTTAATATTTTACCTCCTGACTTGACCCTCTCATTTCTTTGCTTTTCCTAATTTCCAGCCCTTTGTCTTTCTGTTATATTTTCTAAAAGGTTACCTCAATTATGTCTTCCAACCCTTCACTGAATTTTTATTTGATGTAGGTTTAACTTTTAAAAGCTCTGTAAATGACCTCCTGTTCTTGAATGCAATGTTTTCTTTTATCTTTCTAAGGATATAAATTAGTGTTTTTGAAGTCTTTGTTCCCTACACGTTCCTTTGTTCTGTTCATTGGGTTTAGTGCTTTCCGCAAGGCCCGATGATTCTGGTCTGCCTGTTCCATTTTAAGAACAAAGCATGAAAAAGCCAACGGGAAGCTTTGGACACAGGGGTGGGCCTTGTTGACTGGTGGGCTTCTTGACAGGGTTATGGCTGTTAGGTTGAGGGACCTCGAGTGTGAGTGGCTCTAGTTATTTTTGCCTCAGATAGTCAGTTTTCTCAGAGACGTCTGCTCCACACTCATGCTTTCTGCATCCTGGAAGCCCAGAGGGGAACAGGTCAGGGGTTCCGCCATTTAGGATGCCAACTCTTACTCAATGCCCTGTTTTCAATATGGCGCCCACCCATATGTGTCAGCTGTGCCTGGTTTCCTTGGGTTCTGACCCTCCTTGATTCAGTTTCTTCAGAGATTAATCTTCACCTGCTGCTAGCGTGTGGGGTGGGTCCCGCACGGTGGAGAATGAAAGGGAAGTGAAGCTGGGGCTCTAACCGCTCCTGACCTGGTTTCCGGACCCATCTTCTTATTTGAAGACATGCCTTGCCCCCAACCCTTTGTGGTATCTGCAGCCTCCAACTCCTGAGTTGTCTGGGGTCTGGTTCCTGAATCAGCTTGATTTTTGAATCTGGCCTCCACCAACCCTTGCCCAGCAGATACTGCTCTGCTAAGTCAGTTACTATTATCCATCTGGTCATCTATGGTGAATGTTTGTCTTCTGAAGCCCACCTCTCCCCCTTCAATTCTCTTGGGGTTTTGTGGGGAGGGGGGTGGAGGGCGGTTCAAACCTTCATTATTCCTTTATTGTCACTTTAGAAGGTGTTAGAGAGGAGATAACATGTGTATTGATTCTCTGAGTTTATTAGAAGTCAGTTCATTGGTTTTCTTTAGCTCATGAGTGTTCTTTTCTCTGGATCACACACAACCACACACAGACACACACAGACACACAGGTCCACAGTTCAGTTCAAGGAAGGTTCGCACTTGTCAAGAGAAACCATCTGCCCCTGCAAGTTGGAATCAGCAACCATTAGCAACCTGGTGTCTGCACCGTGTGTTAAAGCATTGATAATATGCGAATTTAGAAAGCATGCTTTGATTAATAATGATAATAATAATAGAAAGTAATACTAACTACATTTATATAACAACTACCATGACAACATTATCACAACTGATAGTAAACAGAGCTCTTTCCTGATTTGGTATCTTATATTTAGGTGGCCCGCCATTTGTCTGAGGGATGGAAGGAACATGTGTGTGGAAGCGGCAGGCTTGGGACAGACTTTCATCTCGGCCACTTGTGAGCCTGGCATTTTGACAGATTGCCCCAATCCTGATGAGTTCCCCCCTCCTTGGGAGGTGGGGTCCACCAGACTTCTGTGTCAGTCTGATGTTCCGGGTCCTTGCTCCAGTTCCCTGAACCAATCAGCACCCAGATTCTGTGTGGGTGTGGGTGCATGCGCTCTGGGAAATCTAATTCCCTGAGTCCTGAAGCCTCTGTCCCCTATTTCCCATGCCCCTGCTGTCTTCCTGGACCTCCAGCTCCCTGACATGGACACTGCCAGGATTTGAAGACCCAGCTACTTCTCCATAAGCAGGACCCCACAGCCTTTGTGAGGGCAAGTGTAGCCGTGAGCTGCTATTCTGTGAACTGTAGAAAGAACAGGAGTGGGGTGGGGGTCCTGTCCCACTCTGTGTTCAGACTGGATAAATGACCAGAAGCTGTCAGCACTAGAGAAGAAAAATGGAAGGGACATCTATAAAATGCCTACTATGTGCTAAGCACACAGTAGGCACTTTAAGCTTCCCCCTCTACTAGAGCGTAGACACTGTCACTACATTCATTTCACAGGCCAGCTTCACAGAAATGGGAGACTCACCCAAGTCTCCATGTGGGGGAGCGTGGATTCAAATCCAAGAGAGGAAAGAGGGGTGAGCTCCTGGCACCTTGAGGGTGGGGTCGTCACTAATGAAAGGACGGAAGGAGAGGTGTGCCCTGAGAAGTGAGCCCAAGCGTGCACTTTGGGGAGGCTAGAGAGATTCCCAGGGGAGCCCAAGCCGTGCACCTCGGGGCAATGTCTTGCCCACCAGGTGAGTAACAACAGCGCCTCCTGCTTGGCTTTGGAGAAAACCCCAAGGATCAGACTTGGAGCTTGGGGCTCTGCCCAGGCTGCCTGGTGACAGTCCAGATGTCAGTGCCCAGGGAGACCCACTGGAGGAGGGTGTGTGGGGCAGGCCAGCCTTGACCGGGCACGAAGGAGGGGAACCAACCACATGCAGAATGCAGAAGGCCACGCAGGAGAGCGGGGCGCCCTTCCATCTGGGCTGCTTTTCAGCTTAAGGATTGTGAAGGGTCAAAGGCTGAACCCCGGTCACGGCTGACTTGACTCCCCTCAGAATATTTGATAGGGTTCGTGTATCGCTCTTGCTCTCCCTTGAATTGTGACAAAAGGAAAGTATTTATTACAGGCAGGCAGAGCCCTCGGGCAAAAGCCCGTCATCTCTGATTTGCCTGTTTGCCCGGACGGTGGGATTAAATGAACTTTTGTTTTTATCTGTTTGCATGGAAGCTTTCCAGAGAAAACAACAATTTTAGTGACCTGCGCACTCTGTATCATGTTAATTAGGTTTGAAAACTCATATATTGTTTTCATAAGGGCTATTACATTTTCTCTAATTAAATTAAGGGAAAAATAAGGATGCACGGCAATAATATTTATTATTAATACCAGACTCCAGAGGCGCCCAGAAAGTTAAATTGGAGCGGAAAAAAAAAAAAACCTTGAAGACAGCCCGGACTTCAAAACAATGTGGGGTATTCCAGGTTTTCAGCAAGTCGTTACTGTGAATGTTTTGGAAAGTGGAAAGTGAAAAATAGGCTAATTTGCGGGAGAACAAGCTTCTGGTCCCGTTCACACCGAGAGTCCGGGGACGCTCACCACTGTGTCATCTCAGTGGTTTCCCAGAACTGCAGCCACTTTGCTCCAAGGGGAATGCTGGGCTTGGGTTTCGCGTGGATTCAAAAAGTTGTAGATGGCTGCGATTTTCGTTTTGCCAGAAAAATGGGTTTCCACTTCAGGGGGTCTTGTGTGAGGAAGTCAAATCGGGTGGGCAGAGCAAAAGAAATGGTCCTCGGGAGAAAAAGTGTCCTGTTGGAGACAGAAGGGGGTGACGTGGGGTTGTTCCGCATGGACCTACGTGACAGGAACACAGTGAGTTGGGGCGGATTCCCACGGGGAGGAGGGAGGGGCGGCTTGCAGCAAGGTGGCACCAGACCACGTAGCAGAACACCCTTCCCGGGACTCACAGCTGCAGGGAACATTGTAAACTGGGGCCACCTGCCTCATTCCCATTCCCCTTTCCTAATGGCACCCTGATTTCCTTTGGGGGATCCCCCTTGGAATATGGTCTTGGTGGCACATGGGATCCCAGAACTTGCCCTCCCACTGTGGACTCGGGTAACTTGCAGAGGCCCCTCTGTCCCGCCTTTGTCTCTCCCCGCCCTGCCCTGGAAGCTGGACTCCATCTCCTCGGCCTTGGACCCTTGGGTGGGCTCGGGGACAGACGACCTGTCTGGAACACACTCGGGCTGGTGGCGGCACCTCAGGGAACTCTGAGTAGCCCCTGCTGGCAGCAGTGCCCTTGGGGACGGCCTGACCTGCCTGACCAGGGCATGCCCAGCGGGTGTTCGGATCTCCGGGCGGCCTTGAAACCCTCATCCTTCCCAGAAACTCCCTTTCTAAACACGTAGCCAGACTCTGTTGCCCTTGACCACAGAACTCCAACTGCTGCAAAGGCTTCTGCACCGAACCTGGGACGGACGTGTGCACTGCAGAGTGGCCGGCGGGGAGCTGGGGGTCCCTTGGGGAGCCCACGCCTGCACTGGTCTGTTTAGGACGAGCACTGGCTGAGGAGTCAGGCGTGCCCACCATGCCCCATGGGGAGGCGTTGGTGTACAACAATAACAACAATCACAACAATGACAACAAACCACTGTAATGTATCGCCTGCTTCGGAGGGGCCAGGCACTGCGCTCAGTGCCACACACGCCTTATGTTGACTCTTCACACCACCTTGGAACAAGACCCAGTTAGTCTCCCTGTTTCGAAGACTAGAAAGCCAAAGTTCAGAGGGCAAAGCACCTCACCCGAGGTCACATTGCCCAGAGGTGGACGTAGGAGGATCTGCACCTGGGTCTCTAGGTCCCCTGATAGTCTCTAAAGTCTCAGGTGACTGTCCCTCTCTGCTCCAGACTGAGAAGATTCCCAGGATGCAAGACTCTTGGGGCTAAAGCCAGGATCGTCCTGAGCAAACCGGGATGGTTGGTCACCCTACTCAAGGTCCGTTCGGCCTGAACGCGCTGTGGTTCTGGAATAGGGCAGAGTTTGCTTACTCTGGGAGAGCTCACAGTTTTCAAACCTCAGAGTAAGAGCAAAACCCAAACGGGGCTGCAGAGGCTCCCTTCACTTGCAGCTGCAGCCTGTTCTGTTCAGCCTACATCCCCCAGTGGGCGAAGAAATCCTGGGCTCTTGCAACAACCCCCCTGACTGAATCAGCCTGCCCTGCAGTCATTGCACGAGTGGCCCTTCGTCCCCCACTTTTCTGTTCCAGGCCATATCAAAACCAATCGTCACCATGGCCCCCTCCACCTGAAACCAGTATTTCCAATCGTGGAACACTCGGGGCCGGCAAACTTTCCATGTAATTTGAGTTCTGAAGGAACTGGATTCTGTTCGCCAAGGGCCGGTGCCGCACGAGCCTCCTCTGAGACCCAGCTGCTGGAGGCCTCAGCCTGACTCCTTCGTCTGCTCTTGTCTTCTCACTCATGAATCGATTTATTGATTCACCAGACATCTACGGAGCACCTGCTGTGTGCCAGTCACTGCGCTAAGGACCAGGAGACCAGAGAGAGGAGTATTGAGCACATGCTTTCCATTTGCCTCCACCCCCAATTCTCACGCCAAGCAATAGCGGTAAGATCTAAGGGTGGGAGCACGGGGCTCGTGGAACGAAGAGGGGGAGATGCACTGGGGAAGGGGGGTATTCCGAAGAAGCAGGTGGTTAACTGCTCTGCTCTCTGCTGTCCCGTGGCCTTCTATCATAGCTGGTTTCATGCCATCTCGTCATCTTTTTGCTGTTTGTAACATCCTGTCCAGTGCTGGATGGACAGTGCAGGCTTCGGCTGGTCACCAGCTAAACGCAGCAGAGCAGGCCTGCTGACCCAGATGAAGGGCTTTGCTGAAGCAGAAGCTTCCTTTTAAAATGTGACGACCTGTCCTCTCTCTACCCTTAAGGATTCCATATTCTGAATTCCAAGTTACTATTTCTCTCCATCGAGTTCTCTAAAGTGGGTCTTATCTGTTAAACCAGGTATTGCTGCCAGGAGAATCTGCTAGAACTACAGGAATGCAGCCCCTTTTTGGAGCTTGGAAGTAAAGACAGAGTAAGAATACATCAGAAATGTTAGCAAATGTTAGAGAAATGTCAGCCATTCCAATAAGCATTGCCCATTTTCTTAAGAAATACATGAGAGAAGGCCTTCAGCGGATAATGAAGACACTTCTGGAGTGGAGGTTAGAAGACCCGGGTTCTAAGATGAAAAGAAAAAAAACCCCACAAAAACTAGAATTGGTGACTTTGGGTTTTCACACCCAAGTAAACAGCAGAGGTTGAGCCTGCTGAGAGTCCACGATCCTTGTTGAAACCGAGTGCCGTGGAAAGTCAACACGTTGCCTTCTCAAATGCAGACTTCTGCGTGAGACCTCGGACCCACCACCTACCACCCATCAATCAGCTAGAACTAATCTCACAGTCACACAGACTGAAAAGCCACATGCTCCTCAAAGATCCTCTTAGCTTTAATTAAAAACCTTTGACGGATTCTCAAACACTAACAAAGACCAGTCACCCAACACGTTCCGTATTTGTCATCAGGTGACCCCTGGTCTGGTTTGCTCCCAGTTCCTTAAGGCGATGCTATTGCAGGTAAGGCCAGGGACAGCCCTCCACCCCAGACATAGGCACCTTCTCAGGTAGTTCACCCCGGGAGCTCCTTACCAGCTGCTGGGAAGAGGGAACTGTCCATCTGGGACTGAGTGAGAATTTCAAAGACAGCTGGACTTTTCTAGATTAGTCGCATCACAAAACTGTGTTGTCATTCAAAGCCAGTGCCAGCTCTGGTGTAAATCATAGCTGGTGACCAGTCTCTTTGTACCAGTATATCTGTGGGGTTGTGTACGGCAGCTGGTGCCCATGCCATTCCGGCTGGGGAATAGTTTGAACTTGACTTCTGCCATTGACTGCTCCAGCCTCATTGTGTCTCTGTCTCTGCACCATCCTGCCTGCTCCAGGGACTGGCTGGGCAAGAGGGAATGGATAAGAATGTTCCTAGCGAACCTCCCTATTCCCGAGGCCGGTGCTGGTCCAAATGTGCACCCTCAGAAGCTCCTCTGGACTCAGCAGACTTCAGTCCAAACTCTTCGGCCCATATGACCTTGACCGCTGGCTCCAACTTCCTTCCTCCACTTCACTCCATCTGCCCTCTCTTTCCAACCCCATGATAGGGTGGCGGGGGGTAGCTCCACAAACACAGCCTCCCACCCCTTCCTCTGCATCTTGAACCCTTCTTCCTCCGCTGCCTCATGTCCCTCGCCTTGCTGAGGCCCTGCCTGTCCATCCCTCAGGGACCTGCTAGACACAGCTCCTGCAACAAGCCAGCCCAGAGCCTCCCACGTGGGATGAATCCCTTCCTCCTATTCTTTCCCGTGGTGATTCCAGAGCTCTGATCAGTTTGCCTTGTCCAAGTACCTTCTGAATTGCTTTAGGGTAGGGACCAGGACTGAGGGTGTCTGCGGCCCCCACGGTATGTGGAGGAATGCCCAGCGCAGGGTGGATCTAATCAATGGATGGATTGGTTTATTTAGGTGTTGAGGGGTCTCCTAGCTTCAGCATTCTCAGATGTAAAGTTCTCTGAACTTCCAGTTCTCAGTCCGGGGTGTGTGGAAAAGAGGGGAAGGTGAGGCCCCCACGGTGACTCTCCTCTGGGATGACTACGTCAGGACATTGACACTGCACCCAGGTGGTTCAGGAGCAGCTTGGGGGCAGTTGCAGACCTTGGAGTCAGATAGGCATGGGCTGCAGCCCTGGCTCCTCCGACCTGTGTGCTGTGTGGCCTTCAGTAAATCACTCAGCCTTTCTGGGCTCCAGCTTTCTTATTGGAAACAGGGATATGATTATGTCACACCTTGTCTTGAGGATTTAATGAGATGATATCTGTGTCTAGCCCGGAGAAGGCTGGAAGGTATGCAGTCACGGTTGGCTGTAGAAAGCTGACGCTCTGGGCTCAGAGAGACCCTTTGTATTCTGATAAGTGTGAGATTGGTTAGGACTGTCATTTTCAGACATCAGCTGTATATCAGAACCTCCTGGAGGCTTGTGAGAACACAGATAGCTGGGTGCTGCCCGAGTTTCTGATTCTGAACACTGAGGTGGGACCTGAGGGTGTGCATTTCTGATGAGTTCCTAGGTGATGTTGGTCGGCGACCACACTTGGAGAACCAGTGCCTTAGAGATTTACAAAGAGCATCATTCTGTGTTCAGAACATAGCTAAATCAATAGGTTATTCCCTAAGGGTTTCTATAAGAGGCATATTTTAACCATCAAGCCTACTTGGTAATGATGCAGAAATTCTGGGTACCGTCCTTATCCCCAGCACACTGATTCAGATTAGCCATGGACAGTCAATTTCACCATCACAGTCCATGATTGCTGATGTCATTGCTCTGTGTCTGTCACAGACAGGTTAAATCTAGATGTCTGGTGATGTTAGTGTAGCATGCAGACAAACTTCATGGACACTTAACATCTGTCCTTGGAAAAGACAACCGAGACCTTACAAGCTGTGTGTCCTGGGCACGTTACGTTTAATCTCTCCGAGATGTCCTCACAGAGTAGGAGAAGACGTGTGCAGTACATATAAATGACCCGGGGATGGTAGCCAGAATTTATAAAGAACTCTTACAAATCAGTAAGAAAATGGCAGACAATCCAGTGAGGAAATAGGCCAGCGATTTGAACAGCGATTTTTTTTACTGAATCGGCTGTCAGGGGGATGCGAAACACAGCCGCAGTGCAGTCCTGCCACCCGTCCAGAGGACGGACGATAAAACGAACGATACTGAGGGCCAGCCAAGATGGGAGCGAGAGGGACTCACTCGCACGCTCTGGAGGTAGGAGTGGAGACTGGTGGCCTTTGCTTCGGAAACCCGTGGGGCCTTGTCTCCTGAAGTTCCATATGTGCGTACCGAACTTGATGTCTCACCTTTTCCACTCCTAGTGTTCGCTCAACAGAAACGTGCGCGTAACATGGTCAGAGCCGTGTTGTTCCTAAGAGCTCACATTTGGAAACACCCTGGAAGTCTGTTAACTGACGACCAGAGAGGTCAATGTGGTCTGTCCCTATGGTTTGGACGCCACGGTGGTTGAGTGCACGTCCCTGGTTCACGTGCCTGTGGTGGCTGTGTGTGCGGACTGGGCCACGGTGAGCCACACTTCCCGGGCTCCCAGGCAGGGGCTGGACGGGCTCGTTCACGTCTCTCAGTTTGGTGAATCATTTGACCAGCTGAACGAGGTAAGGGTCATTCTCCCCAGTTCACAGCTGAGAAACTTACAGAAGGTGAGTGACTCACGCAGAGTCACGGACCATGCATAGGTCTGCATCCCCAACCAGAACGTGAACTGCTTAGGGATCGTGTGTTTCCATGGCTGGTAGCCCTAGCGCAGTGTGAGAAAGTTTGCAGACAGCTAAGTTAATAAATAGGAGGAGAATGAAACATGTAAGAAACCCTCTTCCTAGAGAGGGCGCTGATCGTGCTTGTGAGGGCAGTCAGGCCATCCTGCTCTCTGTTACAGCATCAGGACCACCAGACAAGGCAGCCTTGCCCACCCTTCCTATTTCAAGAGTCCTGCTGCTCCAAGGGGCTCCGGGCAGTGTGTGTTGGGAGAAGGTGGGAACGGCTGTCTTTTAATGGCAGAATGGCAGGCACAGAGGTGAAAGAAGCACACACCCAAATGACCACCATCTGCACTACGCTTTGCTGAGCGTGCCGCCCAAGCTGACTCGAGTGGTCCTCCCTTGGACTCTGGCAGTGGCTCTGATTTACAGAGCAGTGCACAGAGGCCCCACACATCTGAGTGATTTCCCAGCCACACCCCAACCCCCGCCTCCAGCTACTGCAGGAGAGAGGCGAGTCACAAACTCATGGCGAAAGCCAGGTACCCCTACACTGCACGGGGCTTGCAGATTCCAGCTTTCAGCCCTCTGCTTGTGCCGGCCCTCCTGACAAGTACACCTGCCACCTCCCCTTGTCCCCCTACTACATCCTCACCATATCTACCATTCTGCAGAGGGTTCTTCCAGGCTGTGCAGCTGAGGGAGCCATGGAGACTGTGCCCTTTTCTAGACATTTTTAGCCCGGACTCATTGCCTGATATGGTGGAGAGGCTTCCTCGCCCCACACAGCCTGGTCGACTGTCTCCTCCACGATCCTCAGTGTGGTGTCAGCTCACAGTAACTGTTCAACAAGTAGTTGTTGCCTTGGGTTGGGTCCCCTAGAGGCCGACCCTGAGACAAGGACACGAGTGTCACAGTTGTTTGGGAAGGGATCCCAGGAAGCATGGAGAAGGCAGTGGGAAGGCCAATATCAGGTGCATCACCAAGCAGGTTGTCACTGCGGCTCCTGAGCTGCGATCTGCTGGTGACATGGGGAGAGGACAGGGGTGCCCCATCTGGCAGGCAGGGACCCAGGGCCTCCCTCTGCCCTCCCGTCTATTTTCTGCCTCTATCCCTTTGGCTGGCCCATGTACCTCACATAAATGGGGTAATATAATATTTGTCCTTTCATGTCTGGCTTGAATATATTAAATTTGAAAGTGCACATATCCTTTGGCCCCCAAATCACAATTCTCGGAATCTGGTTTACAAGAAAAGTAAAAGCAGCGGTATTAAATGACATGTGTCTCAAAGATTTTTATTGTAGCAATTTGTGTTAAGGTGAAAAACCTGGAAATCACCCCCATCAAAAGAGAATACTGGTTGAATAATTTTACATCCATATTCTGGGACATTACACAGCTATTAAACAGAACGAGTAGATTCATATGTGTCAGTCTGGGGCAATGGCCAAGATATGCAAAATTTAAGTAGAAAAAAAGGCAAGTCACCAGCAGTGGTATAGAACAGGGCTCACTAATACCCGGCAGAGAGCCAGCACACAGCTTGGGCAGGCGCAGTCCGTGTCTGCTCGGGCCCTGTGCCGGCCACTCGAGTCCCACGTCTGGGCCTCACACCGGTGCATCTTATGCCACACTGGGTTCTGCCCCGTCAATGTCAAAGTTCTTGGAGACCAGTAGAATGATCTCACTTTTGTTAAAATGTTTTTTAAATAAGAGAAAAAAAACCCAGAGTACTCTATGTGAGTGGTGCGTGCGTGTTTCACTTTTACATTAAGGTCTACTGCTGCTGAAATTAAAATAGTGATAATGGAGAGGAGTATCCTATGTATCAAGACTCAGTAATTCTACTCCTTGTTGTATATGCAAGTCAAGTGAGTATGCATAGCCATCAAAAGACAGTTACAAGAATACTCAAAGGAACGTTATACACATTAGCTAAAATGCAAAACAAAACAAAACAAATGTCCAGCAGTAGTAGACCGGGTAAGTTATTAGTGGTATCGGCGCCCAGTGGAATGCTAGGCAGCAAGGAAAAAGGACATACTACTGGTACACAAAACAGTGCAGCCAAACCCGGTGGAACCGACCTGTGCTGTTAAAGGCCAGGAGAGTCCTCGCAGAGGTCGTTGGGGAGGGTAGGGTGGTGGTGATTCTATGGTGGTACGTAAATGCACAGGTCCATCACAAGCAGACAGATGTGTGCACGTTAATGATATATAAGGTCTGTCCAGAAGGTGTCCAGTCACGTAATGTGAAAAATTTACTGAAGAAGATACAAGATACAAGAAACATTGTACACAGGACAACGACGCCTCAGTGCCCTTCAAAGTAGGTGCTTGGGACCTCACACAGTTCCCTCAACGGCCATCACTTTCCCTGTTGTACTTTCCTGAATCTCATCAATGGTCTGAAATCTCTTTCCTTTCAAAGGTGATTTCAGTTTTGGGAAAAGCCAGAAGTCACAGGGAGCCAAATCTGAGCTGTAGGGGGGCCGAGTCCCCTGGGTGATTTGATGTTTCACCGAAAACGCCTGCATGAGAGGTGATGCATGAGCGGGTACATTGTCATGATGAAGCTGCCAATCACTAGTTGCCCATAGCTGTGGCCTTCTGAATCACCTGAATAGTTTCTGGGGAGGAATGTCCAAGCTTAACACACCATTTGATACAGACTCATGCTCTACTCAGTCATTTTGAATGCGACAACCACACAGTACACGTGCTCACTCAACGGCGTCTACCACCCCCACTGACTAATGCAGTGAAGTCGTCACTGTTCACACGTGTGCATTCCAGTCCTCTCTCCTTGGCTGCAAGGTCCCATCGATGCTGTGCAAACCATTTTCAATATATTAACAATTGTTGGACTTTTTCCAGACAGACCTCGTATGCCAGGTCTCGGTAAATAAGAAAAATTAGCAATCAAGAAAGTAAAAATGCAGAGAGGCAGAGAGGGAGGGAAGGAAGAAAAGAAGGATGGGAAGGAGGGAGGGAGGGAGGGAGGACCAGAAAGGGGCCGAGCAGCGTATCGACAGGGCTCTTTTGCAGGAGAGGGAAGCAAATGTAGAAAGCATGAAGGACCCCAGGAACACGTACCCGCACCCGGGCTGACTGGGGTGAACGTCCCTCTGCTCCAACGTCTGCATTTCCACAGGGAGCCTGCTTGAAGGCGAGACCTGTGCAGGGAGGTGGAGAGCACTGGGCTTTGGGCCCACACAGAATCCTGGCTCTGCTGGTCTCTAGCTGTTGGCCGGGGCAAGGCTCGTGGCCTCTCTGAGCCCGTGGGCGGCCCGCTGCGTTGGCAGACCCTCCTGGAGGCCGGCAGGCGATGCCAGATGTCTGTGCCTGCGCCCGGCGGCCTGCAGACAGTCGGCGCGGTCTCCCTTCCCCTCCGCTTTGCGGAACGAGAGAGTCGGGGGATCTGTTAAGTTTCTGGACAGAGGGCTTTTGACAGGTGAAAGCATTTGAGAAAGAAAATCCCTCTTCTAATAGAACGGATGGTTGGAAATTTCTTTAAAAAAAAAATCGAGCTTCCAACTCAAGCAAGCCTTGGGTGAAATTTAAGCATTTCTCTGATTATGTATCCAATATTGACCAGAACGGGGAGGGGCGAGAGTAGATAAAAGACGCTTCTTACTCGAAACTCGCTCTTTCCTTTTTCCATATGCTGTGTTTATGATTATGGGTTTTAGAGCATTTTTCTTCTTGTATTTCATAAAATTCCGCATCTATCCACATAATTCGCCCCACTCCTCTTTCCTGGACATTGCACTGCAGGGGATGGAGGGGAGGGACCACAGGAGCCCAGGGGCTGGTCCGCCGTCTCCCCGGCAGAGCTCTGGAGCCCTCACAGGCCCAGTGACTCACCAGGAGTTACCCAGAAGTCAGAGGCCAATCTCAGCCAGTTCTTCCAGAATTCCCCTGTCTGTGAAATCTCAGTCTGTCATGTGAAAAAAAAGAGACTCTGAGAGAGGTGGCATGTGCTTGTGTGTTGGACAGAGAGGCGAGCAGGAAAGCTGGAAGGCAGAGCAGAAGGGGGGATTGGGGGACCACGAGGTGGAGGTCTGCTTTTAGGAGTGCTGTCCTTTGGGGTCTGTAGGCTGAGGGTTCTTCTGGGGGGGGTCTCCTGTGGGTTCTTACCAAACAGTAACACATCACTGTCATTGGCAGCCAGCAGAGGAGGACAGCATGGGGAAGGTGGCTTGGATATCATTTGGGCATTCCAGTGTCTCCTGAGCTAGGAGCTCACCGGAGGAGGAACCCTGTGAGAAGTTGGGGTGCTCTGCATTAGAGTGGCGGGGTGGCATGGTGAAGACCTCCAATTTATACAGAGCATTCACTTAGGCAAACGCCCCAAAACATGCAACTCAGAAAGAATCCCCCTTTGTAATTCCTTGGACAGGTAACAGAAAAGTCCCTTGGGATCATGGCACCTAACCCCCCTTCTCATGCTTCCAGGGCCCCTTGCATCATGACCTGCACCCTCATGTAATTGCTGCACATCTCTGTCCTCCAGGAAGCGAGGAGTGTGCCTTCCCCATCTCTGTCCCGACGACTGGGCACCAGGCAGGTACATAGTAGGTCCTGAATAATAGCCACTCAAGGAATGGGAGAAAGAATAAATGATGGACTGGCCAGCTCAGGTCCCCACTGTGACCATGGTCAGGCAGCTCTCCCGAGGACAACAGGATGGCCAGTGGCAGGTCAGAGGAGGAAGTCTCATGAGGAAGCCCCACGCTTCTGCTCTTTCTGTGTATGCCTCACTGTGTACCTTCCACCTCTCCATCCTCCCAACCACCCGAGGAGTAGTGCCATTATCCCCAGGACACGAATGAGCAAACTAAGAATCAGAGAGGCGAGGGTCTGGCCCAAGGCCGCACGCGATGAATAAGGCTGGGACAGGAAGGGGGCCATCAGACTCAGAGCCCTGCCTCCCTCTACCTGGCAGCGCTTCCCCTGGACTGGCCCCCTCACACAGCGGGAGCAGGAGGCTGACCTCCGAACCATGGTTGTATCCCGGAACAAGCTGTTCCTGGTGGCTCCGGGAACCTCGTCTCACCCTAGGTGCTGGCCTGGAAGTCATGGCTAGATTCTGCTCTCTAGAGAAATTCTGTTGAGTATGTTCTTGCTGCACATTGTAAGCAGAAAGCTCATGAATGAAGGCCCAGATAAACCCATGTGGCAGAAAGCCCTCCCTGCCCTTGCCCCTGAGACCTACAGGTTCATTCGACCAATTCAGGAATGCTTGTGCAGGGAGGACCGCCCCAGGGGTCTCCAGGGCCCAGTCCAGCCACCTGTAAGACAGATTCTTAGACCTGGACCACCTTTCCAATGCCCTGATTGGGAGATGAGGACCCAGAGACACGGAGGAGTCAATAGGGCTGAGGTCAAAGGGCAATTTGGCAGCAGGGTCAGGTCTATCCCTCCCTCTGACACTTCCCCTCGCACGCGACACCTCACACAGCAGGGAGTTCCTATCTCCCAGGAACCCACCTCACTGTCCTACGATGACGCTACTGCTGGTGCCTACCCTCACAGTTCTCAAGGCCCTTTGGAAGTGAGTGGTTAGCCCAGGGCTTTCTGCTGGGAAAATAGAAGAGCAGGGCTCAGAGCCCCCCAAGGCCCCAGGGCAGTGGTCTCAAAGCGCCCCCAGACTCAGGAAGCTTTGGTGTTAAAACCTTTGTGGCCCCCGTATTTCGCGTGGTCAGAAAGCTGTTTGAAAGGGGGATGATGTCTTCCTCAGAGCATAAAAAACACCCTCCCTGCACCTTTGCAGTTAAAATCTTTCCAGAACATTCTCTGACAAAGTCGCAGAAGAAAGGAAGCTCATTCATTGAGTTCCCCAGGGGCTGTGAACGGGCTAGGCACTGCACATGCTTGAGCTTCCCCAAGCCCCAGAAGGCAGGTGATTTTCCGGACTTACAGATAAGGGGACAGTGGCCACAACGTTAAGCGACCCAGCTGTGCCACCCAGCCACGTCACCCAGCTAGGCCTGGGCAGAGACATCGTCTTTGGCCCCAGCTCTGATGTCTGGCTTTTTCAATCACCATATTGGTTTCTAACCAGCTCCTTAGTATCAGACAGACAGCTCCTAACTCAAATAGACTGGAGACATTCTGTTTTGTCACTAGGAAGGAAACAGCAGTAGAATTGTGTCCAGTGGTCCCTCTGAGCTGGTCACAAAGCCAAAAAAAAGGGGAGGCCTTGGAAATCCCGGGGCCAGAGCAGGTGGGCCCCTCAGCTGCCTTTGGCCATGAGACACCCCAGTCAGGCAGGGGGAGCCGTGTGTGTGTGTGTGTGCGCGTGTGCACGCACGCGTGCGCAAACCGATGTGTCTGCATATGCAAATATCACACCTACACGCACACCTTTCTCCTGACCTGGCCTGAGTGCCTCCCCGGGGACACCCCAGCAGGAAGCAGGTTGTGGAGACGTGAGAGGGGGTCTCTTTCTGTGGAATTCAATTAAAAAGAGTTTGTAAATTGCCCAGCCTGTAGCACATGGGAGATTATCAACAAATATGCATTTCTCCCCCTCAGTGCTCAGCAGGGACTGGACACATCGGGTATGATGAACTGGGAAGCCGAGGCGAGTATGGCACTCCCTGCCGCAAGCCAGCTGTGCCCAGATGTTTTGTGTGCACCTCAGGCCTATTTTCTGCTAAATCCCTGTGCTGTAAAGAGGCATTGTGTGTGGAAAAGCCCCCAGCTGGAGTTGTTAATGAGCAGGGGAGGGAGGAATCCACTTAGCTGGCAGGGGCCCTTCTGATAAAGCAGGGGTGTGTGTTCAGAGCCCCTCAGTCTGTTGGTGGTCTGCAGAGCCCGGAGCAGCACCTTCTGCTAATTACCCACCTTCCAGGGATTCTCCCCTCCGATGTGGGGATTTGGGTGGGGCAGGGGACAGCCAGCGCTGCTGATTGATGGGTGTCTTCCCAATAACCCTCCGATTAAGTCTGGGGATTACAGTGAAGAGGTGAGGGGTAACACCCAAAATAAACACAAGAGCCCTTCTTAAGTGCATTCTTGCCAGCAAGTTGAATAATCTGGCCCCTGGAGCCTGTTCCTAAAAGATTTAAATACTAATTCAGGGGAGGGGGGGTGGGAAGCATAGTAGATTTCTACCAATTCTGACTTCTTCTGACATCTCTTAAAGGCTTCGTTACTGCGTGGTCTGATTCCCTTTGACGATTGTCAAATTCAGTTTACTAAAAACCGGAGAAGACTTTGTTCCGGGGTGGGGGTGGGAGGGGGCCACTGGATTAGAAACACCAGTCCTCGTCCGCAGTGGGCTCGTCCACCCTGGCTTCGTTTTATTTCTGTGTTTCTGAGAGGCTCCGAGTAATCAGTTCCAGAGGCCAGGCTGGGGGGACCTTGGCAAAGGGGCCTCCTCCTTGGCTAGTCCTTCGAACACTCTACGCAGCTAATAGCATTGCGAAGGGGTCCTATTTGAGTTTGTGCTTGATAGTTGCCACCCTCCCCCTGAGAGCTGTTGTCTGGAGACCCTCAGGCCAGACACGAAGGTTCAGGTTGGTAGGTCAGGAGGTTTGCATGAATTTTCACGCTTCAAAGGACGACAAAGTCTTGAGAACAGGCTGAGCCTCATGGTCTGCATTTCCTGAGCCCTTACTGTGTGCCTGGCACCTCAGTAAGTGCTGCGTGCTCTCTCTTGTCTGATGACAAATGGCCCACTGGGGAGGGACCAATGGCCCGTCCCCATTTTCCAGATCTAACAGCCAAACCTCACAGATGTGCGGGGCTTGCCCAGGCAGCAAGGGGCTGGCAGGGCAGTGCTGCCCTCGCTCCAGCCCAGGTGCAAGTCTGTCGAGAGGGCACCTCTCCCAGTTGGCACGCCACCTGAAGCAGCCCTGGGCAGCACTGTACCCCGTCCTCGGGGGCACTGAGCTGTGCTCCAGGAAAAAAGTGGACGCCAAGTTTCCTAAGGCACAGAGTCCCGGAACGACAGAACTGTGACCTGCTCACCACTCGGTCCGTTTGTCTGTGTGTGTCCTCTGGCCACAACCCTTGCATCTCCCCCGAAGAAGGACGTACCCATCCGAGGGCAGCTCTGGCCGATGGAACCCTTTTCTGAGCTGAGATCTGAGTCTGGTAGGTTCTCCCAGCCTCGGAGAAAGGGATGCTCTTGCCTCTGTTCCCACAGTCTGTCTGCATCCTGAAAAATACAGACAGTTTCCAAACCTCCCCAAACCACCTCTCTTCAGTACTTTCCCCTTCAACCCCACAGCAGCAGAAAGCTGAAAAGGAAGCCAGCTTTTCTGTGTGACCCACTTGAAAACCACTTTTGCAGGAGTCCTGAGAGTGCTGTCCCTTCCTCACCACAGCACCCACAGGACAGACAGAGTTAGTGTCACCTTTGCATGCACTGTCATGAGGAACCACCCTGGACCTAGAGGCTGACCACTGACTCTCTGCCACCCTGGACTAGTTACTTCTTGTCTCCAATGCTCTCTACAATGGCATGCGTGTCTTCTCCCATGGGGCTGTGTGAAGGTCACAAGCAAGAGGTCACGGAGGCCCAGGGGTTGCCCAGATGCTGTCAGAGTTGCTGTCGTCAGCACGAGTGCAGGGTGCCCAAGACCATCAGGGTACCCAGTACACAGTGATGCTTAGCTTGTCCCAGTGTGTCCAATGAGTGGACGAAGTTGCATCCAGGCTTTCATGCCACGGCGCCAGGACGTGGTGGCAGGCCAGACCCACGGGCTCAAGGAGTGTCTCTGTGTGCTTCGCCAAGTCACACTGCCTTCCTGACACTTCAATTTCCTCGTTCTTATGATGAGTCAGTGTCGTCACCTTGAAGCATTAGGAGAAGAGTGAGTGGTGCATGACAGGTCACTGCTGACTGTCCCCTGTCCCTCCCTTTCTCTTACCCCTCTTTGAAGGTAAAAGTATCGCAGCTGCCACAACATGAAACTCAGTGGATTTTTGTTATTAGCATCTAGCAGAGAGGTGCCAAGAGGCATTGCACAAATACTGCAATCAGGACATTGTGGCTCTTTTAAATTCGAGGGACGTCAGTGTCATTCTGCTCTTGGTGGAAATAATTGTTTTCCAAGTGGCTTGTTCCTCAGGTGACCTGGTGTTGATGGCAATAATGCAATTTTCATATCGAAACGCTGTTCTAGAAGGAGGGTGTCTATTTCACTTAGGCTTGTTGAAACCCAATCTACAGGAAAGGGCGTTATAACAGAACTGGAGGTTAAATTTCATTTGCTGATTTAATAAAAACTAACAGGATGGATTTGGGGATATTTCATTAATCTTTCTTTCCTTTCAGTGCAAAGGAAATTAAGTTCACTCTAGTTCAAACTTCGTTTCACTCTTTACAATAGGCTGCCAATGTCCACTTTCTCTCTGGCAAGTTAAAACCTAATTAGTCACAGAAAATTCTTCCCCGGCCCTGTCACGGTGAGGGGGGGAAGCCCGGAGCAGCCGGCGTGGAACTGCGTGTGTGCGTGCTCATGTGTGCGCACCCCCACCCCCCGCACACGCACCGTCCTGTCAGCCTCTGCCAAGGCCTGTTTTTACTGTCGATGGCTCTTAGAACGCGGGCGTGTTGACGTCCCTAAAAACGTACTGACAAGACGTGAGTTTTGCAGACAGTCCTTGCCAGGACTCCGCCACGTGGCTGTTAGAACGTTCCGAGGGGTCGTGCTTCGCTTGCGGGATGGGCCAGGACCCTTTCGAAATGGAAAAAGAATTGTTTTTTCAGTTACAGGCGGCTTATTCAGCATTAGCTCTGTGTTTTTACTCTGCTGGGTAATTTGCAAGGAAGTGATATAAGGCGGTGGAGGTTTAAGAGAAAGGGCCCCGAGCTTGGGGGTCTAGGGTGCCCGCACTTGAGCCCTGGTTCTGTGGATTATTAGCTGTGTGAATTCAGGGAAGCAACTTAACCTCTCTGAGCCTGGGTTTTCTGGAGAATGGGAATGAATAGTCTTTGGACCACCCACCTCAGAGAGGGATGTGAGGACCACACACGGCCCTTTAGGTTCAGCCCAGTGGCCACATCTCGCAGCGGCCAGCCCCGAGCGCCTCCCTCTCACGCTTGTTCTCTTGGTCCCCTTCGAGCTGCTCTGATTATTATACCTGGTTGGTTGCTGTCTGTTGACTGCCCCTCCCCCACCCCCACATAAGAGCTCCAAGACAGTGAGGACTTTGTGCCCCACTGTGGAGCAGCGCTTGGTCCTGTGGCTGGGACCCGGGAGACCCTCAACCCCCTGCAAGGCGTGTGTTATGAATGGGTCAATGTACGCTCAGGAACACCCTTTCACGTTATGACATGCGGAAGTGACGTCCTAGTCACCGGTCCAGTAACAAACACAGAAATATGAAACGTTTACGGCAAATTTGCATTCGGTTTTTGGGGGCTGTCTGGGCTTGGCAGGCTGAGTGGCCTCGGAGCTTCACAGATGCAGTGGGTGCCTGGAGTGTCCCAGTGCTTCTTCTGAAGGCAGACAGCAATCCTCAGGTTTGTGGGGCTGCCAGGGAGGAGGCCGTTTCTGGTTGAGGGGGCTTTCCTTGCATGTGCAACCACCCCATCCATGGGTGGTTCAGAACCCCATTGCACACAGGGAGCAGGGGTGGTCCCAGGCCTGGGGGATAGCCTCTGGGCGTGTCATGCCGGCCTTTTTGAAGGAAGCACAGTGAAGAGAGAAGTGGGGAGGACAAGTCCGGGTGAAACCCGGCCTGTCCTATGAACTGCATGGTCTAGGCAGGTTGCCATCCTCCCCGGCCTCAGTTTTCTCATCTGTAGATTGGGGATCACAATGATGCTGGCCGTAGGGGAATGCACAGGGACTGCATGAAACAGAGTGTGTGAAGCTTCTTCACTTTATCACGTGTGGTCTTCCAAAGCCCTCCCTGTGGAACAGATCCACTGAGCTCCGGGGGGCCCCCTGAGACGGTTCTGGTGTGCATGGTCTGGTCTGCCAGTGGGACTGGGTTTCCTCCCTGCCGCTCACCTCCAGAGCTACCCCAGCTGCCACCTGCCTGATAACCTGTCACCCTCTGGACCCGGTGTTGGGGAGGACAGCTGGACTTCAGTTGAACCATAGTCACTCCTGCTTTCTTGCTTCGAGCCTGTGCGTCTGCCTCTTGCATTATGAGGAACTCGCCCCGCAGCTGCCGCATCGGGGTGTTGAGAACATCAGGGGCCCAGTGGACAGCCTGGAATTTCCTCCACATTTGCAAGGTGGACATAAACGTGCTTGCTGCTCCCGCCCCATGCTACAGGGTCGCATGGAGGAATAACATGGACCAACACAAGTGAAAGTCTTTTAGACGATGCTGCACAAGGCATATTAAGGTTTCAGTTGCTCAGGTGGTTGGAGCATCATCCTGTAACCAAAAGGTTACTGGTTCGATTCCCAGTCAGGGCACATGCCTAGGCTATGGGTTTGATCCTTGGTCCAGGCCCAGGTGGGAGGAAAGCAGTTGATGTTTCTCTCTCACATTAATGTTTCTGTCTCTTCCTCCCTCTCTCTCTAAGAGCAATAAAAAAATAATAAGTAAATAAAAACAAAGAATAATCCTTTTTCTATTTAAAAAAAAAGGTTCAGTTCCTTAGCCATCCTCCGAGACCCCTGGACACGGGCTGGGGCAGGGCCGTAAGCGACTGAGTGGTAAGTGATGCACTGTAGTGAGTAGCAATGTCAGCACCAAGCGCTTGTGATAGGCCAGACACTGGGCTGTGTCCTCAATGCAGCCAGTCCTCCACCAAGCAGCATCACCAACCCCATTGTACAGATGGTGAAGCTGAGGCCTGACGGCCACATGGCTTTGGAGGCAGCACAGGTGGGGCTTAGACTCTGATGTCCGTGACTGGGCCGTGCGGGTCAGGAACTGCAGGGCTCCCAAGAGCGGGGGCCGAGAAGAAGCTGAGTTGTGGGGCTTTGCACTTGGTCTTGAAAGGAGGAGGAGAGGTGACAGCGTAAGGAAGACGGGGAAGGCTGTTCCAGCTGCGGGCTGAAGGCCTCACTGAAGCTTGCAGGGCTGATGGATTAGAGCCACCTGGGGCCACGAGGCAAGGGGGGAATCGGTCGCCTGTGTCCAAAGAAGGACACACCACTGGAGAGGCATTGGCATTTCAGCCACTCTCCAGATTTGATTATAGCTGATAGCAATCACGGAGGAACCCCGTGCGAATTATAGCCACGCCAGAGCGGCCTAATTCAATAGTCTGAGGCTCAGCGTTGTGTACCCGTCTCAGGTGCTATGGAGGCCCATGGGGGAGGGAGGGTGCTCGGGACTACAAGACAGATGCTGTGGTTACCAAAAAGCCAGATAGAAGGGCCTCAGCACCCCCGCACGGCTCCCTCTCCATCCTTACATTCCTGCAGGCTGCTCAGAAACTCGAGCTTCTTCCAAGGGGCAACCCCTTAGTCCTTGTTTCTTGCTTTCACTTTCAGGAGGGATCACCTGCCTTCCTGCCAGTTTCCTGCACCAGCTCGCCACTCCATGCCACCCAGAAAAGACCTGGTGATCCACGCATATCATTGGGATCCAGTCAGTCTGGGATGTTACAGGAAACGCACTTGCTTTTCCTGCCTGTCCCTGTGGTCCAGGCAGGAAGAGACTTAGCCAAGGTCACAAAGTCAGGTCCAAGGAGCCCAGAGGATAGACCAAGGAGCAGCTGAGACAGCCTCAAGTGCATAGCTGATTCCCTAACTATGAGCACTCATTCACCTTCAAGGCTCATTAAAAGTGGGGCTCCTCTGCAGTCTCCCTGCTCCCCCCAGCTGTGCCACCATGCCCTTGGCCCTGCCATCCCAACCCCCAGCCACAAATGTCTCAACAGAAGGTCCTGCCTGCTTCTCTTGGGTGGGATTCTCCATGGGCTGACTACCTCCATGGACCACGTCCCTGTGTGCTGGTTGCTCCCAATAGCCAGCACTGGGAAGCCAGAGTGGCCAGGGCCAGCCTGGGTTGTCCTCAGTATGGGCCAGAGGCAGGTGAGCATTTGGGTTGTCCTATGCCTGTAGGCTGGCACACACACACACACACACTCACTCACACATGCACACACACGTCTGCAAGAGGCTTCAGCACCGCTGACCTCAACATGGACATTCCAGCCACAGCGCCTACCCTTCCAGGTGAGAAGGGGACGTTGGAGGGCGGGACAAGGGGCTGTTGCTCAGTGTCCCCAGTGGACCTGCCCAAGTGGGCCAGGACCCAGTAGGCTGGGACTAGGGCTGGAAAAAACATCAGTCTTCATCAAGCACCTGCTGTATACCCTTCACCCCGTGCTCAGGTCTGTGGAGCACCCTCCCATGTAAGACGGACACAGACACAGACCTGGGAAAAGCGGAGGTCAGTTTGTTGGTTGTGAGGATTCGTACCTAATGTAAGGGCCTAACACACAAGCCTCCGAACACTTTAAAGGCGGTTGTTGAAAATACCTAGGTCAAATGTAGTAAATACAATAGTGGTTTAACCTCTTTTAATGACAAGGCAGTAGGTTTCTGGAAAAGGAAACTACTGGAAGGAGGAATATGCCTTTTTTTTTTTGATGTTCACATGCTGACGATAAGCATAGGCTGAATATGAAACTACAAGTTTGCATGTATGAAGAAAACACAAATACGTGTATTGGTATAGATATATAATTTTCAACAGATAACCTTATCGTAAAACTCATCATGAAACATGAAAATGTCTGCCCATGTCTGTCTATAATCTACACATGCTATTTATATGACTCTAAGTATGAAAGTTACAAAAAGTTCTTCCAAGAGCCCTGTTCCCATGAAACACATGAAGCTGATATCATAGTGTGAATTCTTTGTTTTTAAAGATTTAATTTGCCATATTTATTTTTTATTTATTAAATATATTTTATTGATTATGCTATTACAGTTGTCCCATTTCCCCCCCTTATTCCCCTCTGCCCTGCACACCCCCCCCACTCGAATTCCCCCCCTTGAGTTCATATCCATGTGTCATACTTATAAGTTCTTTGGCTTCTACATTTCCTATATTATTCTTAACCTCCCCTTGTCTATTTTCTACCTACCATCTATGCTACTTATTCTCTGTACCTTTTCCCCCCTCTCCCCTTCCATTCCCCTGTTGCTAACCCTCCATGTGATCTCCATTTCTGTGGTTCTGTTCCTGTTCTGGTCGTTTGCTTAGTTTGTTTTTGGTTTTATGTTTGATTGTTAATAACTGTGAGTTTGTTGTCATTTTACTGTTCATATTTTTCATCTTCTTTTTCTTAGATAAATCCTTTAACATTTCATATAATAAGGGCTTGGTGATGATGAAATCCTTTAACCTGACCTTATCCAGGAAGCACTTCATCTGCCCTTCCATTCTAAATGATAACTTTGCTGGGTAGAGTAAGCTTGGATATAGGTTCTTGCCTTTCATGACTTGGAATATTTCTTTCCAGCCTCTTCTTGCCTGCAAGGTTTCTTTTGAGAAATCAGCTGACAGTCTTATGAGCACTTATTTGTAGGTAACTGTTTTCCTTTTGTCTTGCTGCTTTTAAGATTCTCTTCTTATCTTTAATCCTGGCTAATGTAATTATGATGTGCCTTGGTATATTCCTTTTTGGGTCCAATTTTTTGGGGACTCTGAGCTTCCTGGACTTCCTGGAGGTCTATTTCCTTTGCCAGATTGGGGAAGTTCTCCTTCATTATTTGCTCAAATGAGTTTTCAATTTGTTCCTCTTCCTCTTCTCCTTCTGGCACCCTGTGATCTGGATGTTGGAACATTTGAAGTTGTCCTGAAGGTTCCTAAGCCTCTCCTCATTTTTTTTTTTTTGGAATTCTTCTTTCTTCATTCTGTTTTGGCTGACTGTTTCTTTCTTCCTTCTGGTACACACTGTTGATTTGAGTCCTGGTTTCCTTCCCATCACTGTTGGTTCTGTGTACATTTTCCTTTATTTCACTTACCATAACCTTCATTTTTTCATATAATATGAAACCATATTCAACCAATTCTGTGAGCATCCTGATTACCAATGTTTTGAACTCTGCACCTGATAGGTTGACTATCTCTTCATTGCTTAGTTGTATTTTTCCTGGAGCTTTGATCTGTTCTTTCATTTGGGCCATTTTTTTTTGTCTCAGCCCACCTGTTACATAGTAGGGGTGGAGCCTTAAGTGTTCACCAGGGTGGAGCAACCCAGGTGGCTATGTTATGTCACTGTATGTGGGGCAGGTGTCCAAGAGGGAACAATGCCACCTACTCAGCTCTCTTCTGGTTTTCAGTTACTTCCACCGCTACCCACAATTAAATTGGGCCCTTCTGGTGCTCATTCCGGGTGGGTGGATTTGTGTACATTCTAGAACCCTGTGGGTCTCTCCAACGAGCTCTCCTGTGAGGCTGGGAGTTTCTCCCACTGTCTCAACCCCCATAGGTGTTTTCAATTGGTGGTTTGAGGCTTTATTTCCCCTCACTGAAACTCTGGGTTGCATGCCTGTCTCGCTCCCCAGTAGTTCCTCCTGGTTTATCTGCCCACAAATGTGGGACCACCTGGTCCTCCAGCCACTGCCTTGCCATGAGTCCTCTTCATCCGGCTGCCCATCTCCGCCCCTCCTACCAGTCTGGATGAATGTTTCTTCTATAACTCCTTGGTTGTCAGACTTCTATACAGTTCAATTTTCTGCCAGTTCTGCTTGTTTTTGTTTTTAAATTTGTCTGTTTTCCTTCTTTTGATTGTGTGAGGAGGCACAGTGTGTCTACCTATGCCTCCATCTTGGGCAGAAGTCTAATTTACCGTATTTATTTTTTTAAAGACATGGAAAGGGAGGGAGACAGGGAGGGAAAGAAACATTAACATGAGAGAAACATTGATAGGTTTGGTGCCCCAAACGGGGACCAAACCCCCAACCTGGGCATGTGCCTTGATGGGGAATCAAACCAGTGACCTTTCATTTTGTGGGATGATGCCCAACCCACCAAGCCACACTGGTCAGGGCCCACAGTATGAAATCTAATGGAAACAAAAGTGAAGAAGTAAAACCATCCAAAAAATCCAATTGGCCCCAGAAGACTGCAGCTCAATCACACGCTGGGTTGGGTCCTTTACCCACCAGAGCCACCACAATCTAGGTCTCAGTCTCAACAGATGGGTGGCAAGAGCCTGCTGGGGACTGGGTTAACAGAGCAGACTCCCTGGAGGCAGGGAGGCCTGGCACAGCCTCGCTTAGCAAGGCTGAGCCAACATAACTGAACACCACAGACTGGGCAGCTTAAACCACCAAAATTAACTTTCTCCCAGGCCGTGAAGGCGCCTCGAGGGCTGGTTTCCCCAGAGGACTCTCTTCTTGGTGTGTAGGTGGCTGTCTTCTCCCCGGTCTTCACATGGCTGTCCCTCAGTGTGACGCCTGTGTCTTAATCTCCTCTTCTTACACGGACACCAATGGTATTGGATTAGGGCCCACCCTGCTGACCTCATTTTAACTCGATCACCTCTTTAAAGACCCTGTCCCCAAATACTTCACATTCTGGGGTACTGAGGGTTAGGGCTTCAACAGAGGACATTGGGGGACACGGTTCAGCCCATTGCAGCCTGGAGGTTACGAGAAGTGTGCCTGGACCCAGCGTCAGGTGGCCTGGGTCAGAGGCCCGGCCATGGCGCCCGCAGCCATGTTTGCAGACAACATTTCACAGGCCTGAGCCTCTGTTCCCTGTCTGTGAAGCGCCCTTAACGACCCCACCCTGCCTCTCTCACGGGACTGTGGGAGAATCCAAAGATGCTCAAGGTGACAAGGTGCTCTCTAAACCTGAAGGCCCTCTCTCTGGGTCACCCCCAATTACCCTCGTGCTGGGATGGGCCTGCGTGCAAGTTGAGACAGGGATGCCGGCCGGGCTGGAGGTGAGTCAGGCAGGGTCAGGCCGAAGGGCAGGTTGGCGCAAGGCAGGCCCGGGGGCCATGCTGAGGGGTGCCATACAGTATAGATGGTGGGGCCAAGAGAGGGCCTCGCCGATAGCAGGGTTTCGGAGGTCAGGGACCCACCTGCTGCATGAGGTTTGGGTGGAGACCAGTGGGTGGGCACATAGGGAAGATAGTTACCATGGGTGGGTGGGTGACAGGTGAGCCCCCCACATAGGGGCACGCAGAGGGGGCCTAAGTGGGTTGAACTCCAGCTGCCTTTCCACTTGCCATGCCATGGCAGAACCACAATGACCTGAGCTAAGGGGCTTCTTTCTCTAATGCACGTGAAGGTTCTGGAAGGTTCTAAAGGGCTAGCAGAGGCCCGAATGGGGCTGTGGAGGAAGGGGAGGCGACTCCTTCTAGGAGAAGCAGAGCACGGCCTCCAAACCCTACCAAGCCCTCCTGTTCACCCAGCCGGGGCCTTCTCCCCGGTCGGCTTGGTTCCGCTCCTCTGGCCGAGTCAGGAATTACCTCTCCTTTGGGCCAAAGACAAAAAAGAATGTGGACTTGTTTCCAGGATTATTAAATTACATACAGCGTATTCTTCCCCAGTGTGTCCCGTCTTAGTGGGGCTTAGAGCTGCGTTCGGGCCCGCCGAGCTCCGGTTACCTCTAATGAGGATAACGATCAGGAGGCTTAACGGTAATTCTTCATTGATTCTCTTGTGCCTGCAGAGCCTGTGTTGGCCAACTCGGAGGGCCACGGACCCACAGTCCGCGCCCGCTGCTCACCTTGGCCTGCCCGGGGCCAAGGCCTCCCGCCGGTCCTACTGAAGAGTGGCCGCCCGGAGCTCTCAGGATGGGATTAAACACCGGCTTACACCCTGGGGGGCGGGGGTGGGGAGCATGAAAGTTAGATCAAGAAATAAAAACCCAAACAAAAAAATGCGACTAATTCCATCCTGTCAGCGGTGGATATTAAAGACTATTCGTTGGCAAGGCCGGTGATGTGTAAGCCACAATGGTACTACTGTTAGGTTTTAATTTAATTTTCAGAGAGGTAAGCGAAGCCCCCGGTGCTGGCCGGGAAGGAGGTGCTGGAAGGTTTGCTCGCCACAGGCAGTCTGGAGATTTCCTGAGGCCTCGCGGAGTGGCTTCACCGTCTCGGCGAGGGAGCTGTCCCTACAAAGGTGACTCTCCAGGAACCGCAGTTTATTGAACATCCGCTCCATGCCCGGACCTTTCCGCACAGCCTGCAGCTGTCACGAGAGTCAGAGGTGGAAGTCAGTTATCTCCACTTTGCAGAAGAGGAAACTGAGGCTCAGGGAGGCCGTGTGATTTTGGTGAGGTTGCCCAGCACATGCGTGTCAGAGCTGGGACTCCAGCCCCAGTGTGGCTGTCACCGCTGGTCCTTCCTTTCACAACTGTTGCCCTCTAAGCCTCAGGACTTGTGGACTGCGAGGTCACTTTGGTGGCTCTGTCCCCTTGGGCAGCTCTCTGTGACAGCTTTCCCAGAAGTTGAATGAAGGAGCCTTTTGCACAACTATCCCACTTACACCTTTCGCTCCCTAGAGGATGCTGCCCCTTCTCTTTCTCAGCACTCAGCAAGCATGCTCTCTGCCCCAGCCCTGGGCTTTGTGCATCTCCGAGGTTACCTGGCATGAACTGTTGTTTCATGCTCACTTTACAACCAGCAAGTGGTGAGGCCAGGAATAGAACCCAGGTCCCTGATCCAATGGCCAGGCCTCCGCCAAGATGCGTCCCCTGTTCTGACATCAGCAGGCTCCCTCTGTGGGAAGCACTCTTGCTCACAGGAACGGGAAGCACAGGAAAGGGCTCGGGAAGAGGAAGCAGCAGGGAGGGATGTGTTGCAGCTTGTCGAACTGTGAAGAGGGCACACCAGTATTTTTATACCGACAAGGGTCGCTGGTGGTTACTGACCTGGAGGCAGCTGTCCTGCGAGGCCTCCTGAGAGTGACCACCAGCATTGCCCCTGGGACGGGAGGTCACACTGTTGGAGGAGACGTGCGGCCTGGGAAAAAACGTGCTGCTACCTTGATCCTTGGATATTTCCAAGGCACATCCGAAATTCCCAAGACATCAGGCGGCAGGTACCATGACGGTTTCAGTTAGACAGACCTGGGTTCCAATCCAGGCTCCCCCTGAGACTTACTGGGTGACCCTGTGCATTTTTCTTACTCTTGTTGGGTCCCAGTTTCTTTATCCCTCCTCCCCCACACACACACTCACACACATGCTGGGGTTCCCTCACAGCCAGCCAGGCCCAGCTCCATGGGCCGTGTAAGGCAGTCACCCTATAGAAATGTCTCTGGCGGCCATAGCAACAATGGCTGTGTTAGTTAAGTCTGTGAACAGAGAAACTCCAGGCCGTGGCTCTCCGATGAAATGGTTCTTCCTCGACTTAATACTATTTTGATTTTTATTGTAAACTTCGTGGTGCCTCCCATTCAAAAGCATGGTGACGCTTGCCCAAGTGGCTACAGGCTGGAGGAGTAAAGGTTTGGAGAAGCTGTCCTCGCTGCTGGCCCACCTGGGGCAGCTGCCCCTGTGGGCCCCCCACACCTGGGCAGGCGCCCAAACCAGAGGGTCCCCACGCACACCTGATGGCTTCCAGAGCTGGCAGAAAGTGGCAGGAGCCGGTGCCCCACCTGCCCTGGGAGACTCGGTTCCAAGGTAGGTCTTCTGAGTTCAGAGCTCCCTAGGACAAGTCTGGCTTTGCCTAGCGGACATCAGGTGGCCTTACAGGTTAGGTCCTCTGAGGCTCTCTGAGGCGGCCCAATGGCAGGGCGGTGCCGGATCCGGCGTGCTGGCCCCTGAGAACCAATCTTTGAAATTTTAGGAATTGTACGAGCAAGTCACTAAACAGAAGCATCATTAAAAGTTAAATTATGTGAACTTACAATTAAATAGCTTATATGAAGAACAAAGGTACCAGTTAAACCACTCTGTAAGAAACTACAACGGTGAATGCACGTTACTACACATTTGTCCAAACCCACACGAAATAGCGTACAGCACCGAGAGTGAACCCCAGCGCACACCGCGCACAGCGTGGTGTGCTTGCACAGGTTTGCCGAGCGTGCCGTCGGTGTGGGGGAAGGGGGTTGGGGGTGGCGGGCTGTGCATGTGTTGGGGGCAGGGAGGACAGGGGAGCTGCAGCGTCGGCTCTGCTTCCCTCTGAACCGAAAACGGCTCTAAAAATAACGTTGACTAATTTTTTTAAAAAGCAAATGTAAAAATTACTCAAAACTCATCACTTCCTGGTTACTTTACTCGATATGTTGCTGTTACCTAAGCTCTCGAACTTAGTAGTGTCTGTCGCATCACACAGTGGAAATACCAGATGATGACGTGACACTGGCGTCTCTTCCTGACTCAAGTGACAGCGCATCGGTAGCTCGAAACCAGGCGTGACGCCCTGGACAAGGACAACTGCTACACCTCAGGGCTTAACGAATGCCGTTGTGATCACTGCTAGACTCAAGAAAGTCTGCAGAGCGCACTTCGGGTATGCCACGCGTACCGCTGTGCTGGCACAGACCCCAACCCGAAGTCGAGGAGCTGTCCTGCTGGACTCCGAAAACCGCTCTCTGAGTCCTCGAAGAGGGTGCTCCCATCGCTGATGAGCTGGCAAAGTCCCCAGTGTTTGCGTTGTCTTACTTAGCATCACACACAAAAACGTCCACCAGCACCTGCCTTGGGCAATGCCCTCGCCCTTCCATCGCAGCCTCATGGCGGCTGTGGGGATGGAGTCCAAAAACTAGCTAGGAAAGCACTCGGAGAAGCACCTGGCCGTGTGGGCTTCGCAGTAAAGCGTGTGTGTGAGTTTATTGTTCGTTAGCTTGTGCTGCACATCTCCCATACAAGTCAAGTTTATAGTAAACATTTACCTGCAGGGGGCGCTTGGCTTCCTCCCCGGTTTCTTCACACCACTTCACACCTCCCTCAGTCCATCCCCAAGCCACTGAGCCTGAAGACTCTGGTCCCTCTCCTGGTTCCAGCAGGTTCCTGTTAACAGGCCACTTCCATGTTGGAGAGTCCTCAGCACCCTCCCAGGAGCCCCCCTTGCCTGGACTGCTCGGGGTGCTCATGGCTGTGTCTGTTGGATGTCCCAGCCAAGAAGGACCCCAGCATCCCTGCCCCAGCTGCAGCTGTTGCCCTGACCTCCACCAGGAAGCTCTGACTTGGGGTGTGGCATAAAACCAGGTAAGTCCCCTGTCCTGGCCTCGCTGTGTGGCCTGCAGATGCCTCAGTCTCTGCATCTGTAAGTGGGGAGTGTGGCCCCTCCAGCTCTAACCCCCGCACCTGATGGGCAGCCTCACTGAGAGGAAATCTCAGGTTCGGGGCAGGAGGAGCTGCTTGATTCTGCAGGTGGGTGCACCTGACGCAGGGCTGGCCCCACCCACTTTCCACTGGACAGGGCAGGGGCCTGGGGTCTCCACCACGGGCCCTGTCACCGGGGGCATCCAGAGTGTCTCCCTGTCATGTGGGAATGATTAGGATTCTGGGCTGTGGGGTTCTTGGGGCAGGAGCAAGCTAAGATTTCCATAAACACGAGCACCGAGCCATTTATGGGTTTTACTCGAAATTTTATTGGCGTTCGGTCATGTTGGCATTGCGTGCCTTCGGATGTAAATTAGATTACTGGCAGTAGATTCAATTTAGCGGTAAAAATGTGCAGGGAGTGGAGCTGGGCTGAGGATGAAACAATGCAATGACTGTTCTTGGGTCGACAAACGGTGAAATCTGCGGCGAGTGTGCGAGCCGAAAGGGGAGCGGTGTGGAGGGCGGGGGGGGCGGAGCGGGGGGGAGGCAAGTCAGATGAACCTGGTGCAAACAGCCACCTGAGTTTTCTCTCCCCCTGGACGTGCACAGCTCCAAGGGAATGCTGTCACTTTGTCCCCATAAACATGAAAAACACTTCACACGGATTTTTGAGGAAATACAGGAATTGCAAATTTGAAAAGAGGCCCAGAGATACAGGGGCCAGAGGCCTGGCTGACCACCGTTAGGCGACAGTCCTTGAGCACTGACTGTGCGCACTGGGCCACTCGGTCCTCAGGACGACCTCTGAGGCGGGCTGCTAACAGCTAGCTCCTCACGCAGGCGAGGAAGCTGAGGCGTCCTGGCAGCGACTTGCTCGTGGGTGACAGAGCAAGGAGGAGCCTGTGCATCAGGTCGCTGCATTTCAGCCCTCGCGAGAAGTTCGGCGTGCCCAAGGCCTGTGTCCTTTTGATGTGGCTTGCACTTGTGTGTGTGCTGGTGAGTGGGTGTGTGTGCACATGTGCTTGTAGGTGTGCATGTGTAGGGGTGTGTTGTATGTGGGTAGGGAGGTGTGGTGTGTGTGTGTGGTGATAACAGGACCAGACTGGGAGTTTGGGTGGGGTGGAGCTGGGGGGCCTTCTCGCAGCACGTGGCCCATGATGCCCCCTCTACTCAGAGGGTGAGTGGCATCCCGGTTGAACCACGGCATGGTGTCTGGTCCTGAGAACGGGGCTCTGGGTTCTGGCCCAGCCGCACGCCTGTGCGGTGACCTCAGGTGGCCAGCTCGCTGTCACGGCCTCGGTGTGGAAACTGGGGGAGGTGTCATTTCTGAAACCAGGACACAGGGTTCAGAACCAAGGCCCAGAGAAGGGGTCCCTCCCTTCTGTGCTTTCTCCCTCCCAGGGCCCCCTCCCGCCTGTTGACCAGGACACTCTGCAGTCCCTGGGGGGCCCTGCTGGGTTCCTTCCGTGAAGGTGGCTGACCAGTGAGTAGAATGCACGAGTCTGAGCCCGGCTGGGGGCCCCAAGTCTCCGCTCCGTAGTCAGAGTCCTGGGGCTGGACAATCTTCCAGGCTTGATGACCGGACGTGTGCTCTTTCTCAAGTGAGGGCGCCAGCATAGCTGGCCCCCAAGCCAGACCAGGAAGCCACCTCCACCCTTCCCTGTTCCCATCCCACAGCCCAAGCTCTGTCTACCACCACCTGTGTCCCCGTGTCCGGCCCAATTATTCTCCATGCCCAGGACGTGCCCTCTTCTGGTTCAGCTGGATTCTTGGGACAAGCTGCAAACAGGTGGGACAGGATGCGGGACATGGGCAGCGGAAGTGAGGGGCAGGCTGTGCAGCGGAGAGATCCCAGGAGCAAAGGGACCCCGGGCTCACACCAGGGCACTGGAACATGTCAGGACATGCCTGTGGCAGGAACGTGGGCAGTGTCTCGGGAGTGAGGCTGGAGGGGACGGCTGAGGCGGGGCCATCGCTAATGGCTTGAATGTCAGGAGGGGGCTTGGGTTTCTTTCTGGTGCAACAGAGGACAGTTCAAGGCAGGATGAGTGAGGGAACGCTGGGACCTACATCAGCGTCACGTTCGCCCCATTCCCCGAATGTTCACTGAGCACCTAGCGTGTGCCAGGCCCGGGGGGAGAGCAGGGGGTGAGAAAAGCAGCTGCCACCCCCACAGAGCATGACAAGGAGACTCAAAGGGAAACATCGGTGTGTAAGGTGAGCTATGAGCTGGAGTTCAGGTGAGAGGGAATGATAAGGTGGGCGGGAGGGTTTCTTAAGGAGGGGCCGTCTGGGGGGGGTCCTCTTGGAGGGGGCAATAAAAAGCAGGACCTGACTGAGGGGAAGGTACATGCTATTTGCATGTCCATGTGTCAGGCCCTGCATGAGCGGCTTGCCTGCAGGTGAAGGCCCTGCAGAGTGTGTGTGTCCCCCACTTCAGGAGGAAGCCCCTGAGGCTCAAGTGGTGCAGTGGCGTACCCACGGTAGGACTGCGAAGCCTCCCGTGGAGCCTGAGGACACCCCAGGAGTCGCCTGCCTGCGGGAGTGTGCACCTGCGCAGGCAGGCCAGGGTCCGACTGCCTCACCGCCAGCAGGCTTGCAGGGCCCCCTAAGCTGCCAGAGAATTGTGCATGGCAGCTTACCCTTCCACAGACATTGCCAAAGCTGCACCTTGAGGACCCAGTGCCTGGGGCTGAGCCATCTCGGAGGGTGGACCTCGGGCAGCATGGCGCGCCCAGGGGAGCAGTGTCCACAGGCAGAAATCCTGGCCAGAATCACCGCCCTGTGTAGTCTTGCCTCTCGACAGGAAAGGACGACAGCCCGACTTAAGAAACGGCTGTGTCCGAAGGAGGTCTGGTGTCAGGTTGTTGGCCTCAGCTGACCTGGAACTCCTGGTGTTTCTCTCCCTCTCTTTCTCCCTCCCTTTTCCTCTCTCTAAAATAAGTAAACAAACAAACAAACAAAACCTTTAAAACAATTCAAGGTGGCTGTAGCAGAGCGTTAAGCCGAGTGTGGGTTTTTCTGGGTGTTGCCCATGAACCTGGCCCTGCCCCAAAACTGTGTCCTCAGAGAGGTCCCCGATGCCCCCTCTCAGTGGCAGGCGGTGACTCTAGTTTCAGCTGCTCAGCATTCCTTTTTGCCTCGTCCCTCTTGTGGGACAGGCTGAGTCATTCTGAAAACCAACATTCAAAAGATGAGGTGGTTTTTGCCCTCAGTTGTTTGGAGAACAAAAGTCTTTACTGGTGAAAGAAAAAAATAACATAAGAAAAAATGTCACTTCCATAGGCATTCTCCCCCGGAAGGGACAGGCTCACCTGTGACTGAGGCAGAACTCTGCCCAGACCCCTCCGAAGGCCTTGCCACCCTGCTGGCCAGCGTTGGGGGTTCAGATCCTGCCTCAGGCACTTACATCCCTCTCCAGGGCTCAGTGTTTGCCAAGTGCAAAGCTGGTGATGACGGGAGAGCAGCTGGGGCTGGACCAGGTCACAGCTTCCTTCCCCAAAGCATCCTTCCTCCTCAAAGCGTGCCCTGGACCAATGTGGTCGTCAATATGCCGATGTGTGTAAACTGCTCCTTCAATTCATTAAAGCTTTTTATTATTTTGTGGTTTTCTTTTTTCCAAACAGTTGCCCAAGGGGGAGTTCATGACATTGTCAAGACTGAAAATGCGTCGGAGTAACCTTGAACGTGGGTGCAGGAACCCTGGAGAAGCCCTCGGGCCAGGACTCGCCAAGGAACTCGGGTTTCCCACCTGCAAGACTGCGGAGGTGCATGAATGAGGCAGGGGAACGGCTTGTGTCCCAGGAAGACGCTAAGGACGTCGGATGAGTGAATGAGACAGGGTAACGTGAGAACGTGACATGATTCTGTTTTGGGGAAAAACCCATTTACATCACATTTATAAATTTCAACTCTATATAGCAATAAAGGATACGCCGCAATGTTAAACACAATTATTTCTGAGTGGTAGGACTTGGTGGCACTAATTTCCCCCCGTTTTTCTCATCTAGATGCCATTTTAATTTTGCACGGTCAACATGCGTTACTTCCATACTGAGCGACAGTGGTGGGCATTTGCTCATTCAGTGTGGGAAGCTGGGCGCTGCTCTCTCTCTGGATCTGCTTTGGGGCTGCAGAGAGGGGGAGGGGGGCTTCCCTGGAGAGAGGGCTGGTCTGTTAAATAGCTTGATCCCTTTTATGGGGTTCCTGCACACACGGTGGCTTGTCTCGATGGTCCCCTGGCGCTCTCGGGGCACCTGTCGCCACAGACATTCAGGCCAGCCCTGCAAACCCCATGGCTGGACGCGCTCTGCGACCTCCGGCCCCCAGGCCCCCAGCTCCAGGGTGGCTCGGGGTCAGGGAGGCAGCCCGGCACCCCCACGGGCCCTCCACCTGAAAGAGATTAGCTGGGACCACCAGAAGCCTGCAACCCTAATCGCGGGGGTTCCGTCTCTTGTTTCCTGCGACGAGTTCCTCCAGGTGTTCCGAGTGATTAGCCCAGGGCCAGGCTGCTGGTCACTGTGCGCCATTGTGTCCCCAGTCCTGTTTCCCCACCACGTGGCCTTTGGGAACGACCTCAAATAAAAATGGCGAGAGCAGACTGCCGCCCGGCTGCACCATTTATGGGTGGGACGTGCGAGGACGGCAGCACGCCCGGGGAAAGGGCTTTACAGCTCCCCTCGCGCCCCGGCCAAGGGGGCTCCTTGTTCCCCAGGAGCCGGTGGTCTCTCTTTTTTTTTTTATAAGGAGGGTGTGTGACACCTCGATGACGAAGGCCCGGGCTGGGGAGGCTTTGTTTCTTCTGGTGGGGCTGGTTTTGGCTTTCCTGCCAGCACGGCCTCGGTAAATCCCCCTGATTGCCACCGCGCGCAGAATGAGATGGTCCGCTGCAAAGGCAGCTGGCCCCCAAGCCAGCAGATCAAGGGGGACGCCTTCCCCAACATCTTGGGTTTCTCCCGGGGCCTCTTCCCTTGGTGTGGATTACCTTGTTTTCTCGTAAACACGCCCTCCCCACCCCACCCCCACCCCGCCGTGCTGAGGAAGGCTCTCTCTGAGCTGTGGGAGAACCAAGGAGACCTCAGCAGAAATGGGGTTGGGGACACCCAGGCTAAGTCACTCTCTACCCTGAACTTGAGATTTTTCTAACCTCGCAGTTGTCACAGGGTTTCTAGAAGCAGAAAATGAAGAAAGGGAGGAAGGAGAAAAGACAAAAAGCAAAGAGGGGACACTGGGAGCCACCCCTGGCTCCCCCCCTGCACCCCTCCCCTTCTCACCAGTGCTGGTTGGAAGCTCGGGGAGCCCACAGATCCTGCAGTCTTCAAACCAAGGCTCATGTGTGGACTTTGCAGGACGGTGGCAGGGGGAGTAGGGTCTGAGTAATGCTGAAGTCAGAGGAAGAATTTTTCTGCACAGTCTTCGAGGCTTCCCTCAGTTCTCAAAGGCTCACAACCCCATCGGGGCTCAGAATCACTGACCTTATTCATATATGGGGAAACCAAAGCAGGGCGGTGGTGACTGTCCCCAAGGTCACATGGTACTAAGTGACAGTGCCAGAACCCTACTGACTGAAGTCAGGTTAGGGCATCCCTGGGGGCTGGCACCAAACTGGAGACGTGCCCTGCTTAATAATAGTGAAAATAAAATCCTCTGCTGTGTGCCAGGCGCTGCTGAAAGCACATTGCATGTAATAAATCTTTAATCCTCAAAGCAGCTCCAGGAGGGCACTCAACATTATTCTCTCATTTCATGGACGGGAAAACTGAGGCAATAATATAACTTATTATCCTAATAATAACAACTTACCCAAAGTCACAGAGCTAGTAAGAGATGCAGCCGGGGTTCTAAGCCGGGCGGTTTGGCCTCAGACACTGCTTCCCGCCACATCGCGGGCACTCGGGTGAGCGAGCGGAGTGAACAATCCAACCTGGAAGAGCAGGTGTGTGCTTAGGAGATTCAAAGTCTGGTTCTACGGTTGAGTGTGGGATGTTTCTTCCCCTCCCTGAGCCTCCGCTTCCTCCTCTGGAAATGTCTGCCTCTCCAGTGTGTTGCAGGATCAAATGAAATAAAGTAGAGAGAGCCCCTCACTCCGCCGGGCACAAGGAAGGCCTCTGGAAACAGAGCCGTGCCCGGCTGCCCCCTTCATGGACCAGGACTGTCCGCCCCTGGGGCGCATCCTTCCTCTCCATCCCTCCCTGGAGGTCCACACCCGAGCCGTCCTGCAAAGCCCTCTTGAATGCTGCCTGGCTCACAGCCATTCCCGACCCCTCAAAGATGTCATCTCATGACATGGGTGGTATCTCACCTGTGTTAGCATCACGCATTAATGTCCTCTGGCTGGTGAGCTCCCGGAGGGCTCGGCCCTAGGTTTGTAAACTCTAGGGAGTTCAGGGCCCCCAGTTCACCTGCTCATGCACCAACTGTGTCCACACCCCAGGCATGTGCGTGCCTGTCCCCCTGGACACTCCTGCTAGACTACCTCCTTGCTGGGCAAGCACATGAGGCACAGAGAGGTTCTGAGCTTTCCTGAATCACACAGCCTGTAAACACAGGACTGGTACTCGAGCCCAGGAGGCCTGGCCCTTGCCCACCACACTGTACACATCACTTAAGGTCGGTGCCGTTACGCACCCTTTTTAGGACATTCCTCTGAGGGTTCCGCAGAAATCTACTTTCTACCCCACGGCTTCTTTTATCCAAGATCCCTCAAAGAGCATGTTTGACCCTGAGTCAGTCTTTGCACCTCCTGCCACAAAACCTAGCACATAATATGTCCATGATAATAATGTTTATTGAGTAAATTGTTCATTTCATGATAAAGCTCAACTTTTTTCTTTATTTTTTATCTTTATTATATTTTTCCCTTTACCATTTAGTCCCCTTATACCCTCCCCCAGCAGTCACCACACTGTTGTCCTTTCTCCTTCTCACTCAGCCCCTCCACCCCTCACCTCTGCCCCCCATTAGCCACCATCTCTTCTCCATCTATGAGTCTGTCTCTGCAAAACTCAACTTTTTAGTTAGTACCTTAAAGTCAGTGGCGTGCTTCTATGGGTGAGCAACCACACTGAGGTTCCCAAGACCTCAGAGGAAGACAGGATGGGGGCAGTGCCCCGTTCTCCAGGTGAGGAAACCGGGGTTCAGGGCCTGAAATGACTTGCTCAGTACATGCAGCTGGAGAGCAAGGGGGCTGGACCCGGAGGTCTCCTCTCCCTTACCGCCCTGCTCTCCTGCCTGCCTGTCTGCCTGCTCACCAGCACGGTTTTCACCTTCACCACGTGGACAGCGTTTACCAGACACTGTGCTGGTTGGTAGGGCCGCCACCGCCAGGGGCCATGACCCAGGTGGCCCGAACAACAGAAACTTGTTTTCTCAGAGCTCCGGAAGCGAGAGGTCTGAAAGCAACATGTCAGCAGAACCAGGCGCCTTCTGAAAGCTCTGGAGGAGCATCTTCCCCACGCTTCCGGCTTCTGGGGTCCACCAGCAATCCCCGGTCTCCCTCGGCTCGGCTCGTAGCTGCGGCGCTCCAGTCTTTGTCTCTGCCGTCCGTGGGTCGATGTCTCCGCGTCTCTTCTCTTTTACGAGGATGCCGGTCGTGTTGGATCGAGGACCCATCCTGCTTCACTATGACGTCATCCTAACTGATTACCTCTGCAACGACCCTATTTCTTTCTGTCTTTTTTTATTGAATTATTTATTTATTTATTTATTAAAGATTTTTATTTATTTATTTTTACAGAGGGAAGGAAGAGAGAAAGAGAGAGAGAGAGAAACATCAATGTGCAGTTGCTGGGGGCCGTGGCCTGCAACCCAGGCATGTGCCCTGACTGGGAATCGAACCTGCGATGCTTTGGTTCGCAGCCTGCGCTCAATCCCCTGAGCTATGCCAGCCAGGGCCTGACCCTATTTCTAAATAAGGTCACATTTTGAGGTGCCGAGAGTTAGGACTTCAACATGTCTTTTTGGGGGGACACGATCCAACCCAAACACAGGTCATGTGTATTGTTTGTGTGTGTACGTGCATCCATAGCAGGTATTTGGTTACATTTACATCCAAATACAAATGTAACCTAATCAAGAAGAAATGATCAGCAAAAGACGTGGACAGACAAGTCCCACAAAGAGAACACACACAAATATACACAGGAGATTTATGTTTATTAGTATTATCATTAACAGAAATGCAATTTTAACTAGCTGGACATACAATTTTATTCTTAGTACAGTAGCAAACATGATCAAACGGTAATTGCCATTGCTGGTGTGGTTGAAACTAAGCTGGCAAATGCATGTATGTGCCGGTAGCATTCTAAGTTACTGTCATACTTTTGCAAATCAGTAAATCATGATGTCACAAGTGATGAAGACCTAGAAGTAAAAACAGACACACACAAACATAATTACGAAGTTCGCTATAGTAAAGAAATCTTGGAAACTACACAAGCATCCAAAATTAGAGAATTACTTCAACAAATGATCAATGAGATGGCCATTAAAGGAACCAGGAAAACTAAGAGACTGTGGGAACTAGGAAGGGGGCACACTTGATGTCACACATGCACACGAGCATTTTCGTGATGGGCCCGCCCACTGCGGCATGCACTATGGAAGGTAAGCAACCTGGCAATACACAAAAAAAGGAAACTTGTCTTTGTCATAGCATGACCAAATTAGGGTGATTTTAAATACTGGTTCACACCTAAAATTCTTGAATTTGGAGTGTCTTAATTTGAGTTCCCTTCAAACAGACCTTCCATGCAGACTTGGGTGCAGGTAGTTTGGGAGGTGACCCCAAGAAGCAGGAGTGACAGGTGAGGGGGAGAGTGAGATGGGGTAGGGGGTGGAGCCAACACAAGGATGCCCTTCCCAGGTCGCTGCAGGCGTGGGGGCCCAATTCCGTTATGGCATCCTGAGAACTGTGGAGGCACCTTTGGGAATCACCCCATGAAAAACGGGAGGCAGGAACGTCTATCCACCGGACCCCACCCCATAAGAGTGGGGCCAGACCAGGGGCAATAACTCCCGCACAGCTCCCCCCCAACCTCTGTGGGAACCGAACATGGAGGACACAGGGCGTGCCCTTGAGAGGACACCCTGGCAAGGCGAGCTGTGGTCGTGACCCAGTCAGAGGAGGGTGAAGGGGCGTGAAGTGTACACCAGAATGTCAGAAAAAGAAGGAACCACCACAGTGGACACACTGTGTTTTAGGAGGTATTGACATCATTAGTCAACTCAGGAACAGCGATAGCTAATGCTTCCTGAGTGTTTACTTTAATCCACCTACCAGGGGAGAGACTCTTGGCTGATTTCATCTACAAGGTGGGTGGGCCTTAACGTGCACCCTATTCTGTTACCGTCCGTCTCTTCAAGGGCAGGTGTGAGCTATCTCCCCACCAGCCGTGAGCCCTGTGAGGACAGGGAGCATCCCGTGGGATCTCTGGGCCGAGCCCGGGCATGCTTGGGCTCACTCGGTGCTGGCTGGAACCAGGGAACTCAGTGAGCCACAAAAAGGGGGGTGTGAACCATGCCCCAAAGCCCATCAGTCAGTGCTCCAGCCCTGAGTGCATCTGAGTGCTCAGGTAGGAAAGAGGAAAAATTTTGAAGACGAACAAATTTGATTTGGTTCCCAGCCTTCACACCCGCTGGACGCTCAAGTCTCTCAACCTCTCGGCCTCCAAAGGCCCATCGGTAACGTGGTCGACTAGAAGGTGAACGTATGTGACATCTCTGGGCGCATAGTAGGCCTTCCATGTCTGTTCGAGCTTTTCCTTTTCTTCCTGTTCTTTGATCTCATTTCACGTCTTCCCCCTCTTAAGAAAACCAAACAGGTTTTTGGCCTCCTAAGCAAGACCCTTCTTGAAAGAATCCATGTTAGAATGGTGATAACAAGCTGTGGCAGTAGCCTTGGCGGCAGCGTTCAAATGTTCTTGGGCCGCGGAAATTCGCTCTGACAGTCACTGGTGACCGTTCTCTGGCCCAGGCAGAGACCGGCTAGGACATGAGGGGGTTTTGGTGAGGGAGGGGCCAGGAGAAGCAACCACTGGGAGGGAGAGATTTGAGGGTGTGGCCCAGGGGCATGAATGTCACAAGGTTTAGCCTCTGTCACAGACGCCCCACATCTGTTTAAGTGAAAGGCCTGTCCTTCCTGGAGCCAGCAGCAACAGATCAGAGTGCATCCCCAACCTTCCCCCCGGCCCAGAAACCAGAGGGAGAGCTTTACACGACAGCGATGCCCTGGGAAGGACCCAGCAGATGAGGTCTGAGAGGAGGGGCAGGCATGCCCGGCGAGTCAGGAGCGATGCTCAGCTGCATGGTTTTATTTCAGCCAGGTTTATTCTCACGGACTAACGGGAACCTTAGAGACCCGCTGGGTTTCCAGCTTCCGGAGGTGGGGGGCCAGGGAGTGTATTTTCCTCACCTCGCTTCCAAACACCCAGGCAGGCTCCGGGGCCCCGGGCATTGCTGAGTGGATGGACAGAGGGAGGGGAAGAAGAAACAGAGGTCAGTGTGGGGAGGGTACTTGACCGAGGTTTAGTCTCAGAAACTCTTTCCCACTCGGACGTCAGGGACTGAGAATACGCTGACAGGAAACCTCTCCGGCGTTGATTTTTCCTCTAAAAATTACACAGGCCTTTGGGGAGCGAGTGCCCATCCACAAATGGGGTTCGAGGCCTTCGCAGGTGAAGGGGGGCCTCAGGTCCGGCTCTAGTAGCCTGCTACGTAGGTGGCCTGCGTTAACGACTAACACCCCATGGCTCCTTCTCCCCAGTCAGCCTGGCCTAGTCCCTGCGCTACCTGGCTTCACTTTACACCCTAATCCTGGTGTCGGTCATTGTCATCTCTCTCCTGGGCTACTCTGGTGTTCGCTTTAATCCATTTACAAATGAGAGTAGGCTCACAGCACCCCGTTCCCTCCAGGTGCCTCCACTTAGAACAAGGGAACAGCTCACTGCCTCCTGCCCCATGCCCACCTCCGCCCCTGCTGCCCTCTGCTCCAGCCCTCTGCTGCCTTTTAGTCCCTTATACACACAGAGAATCTTCCATCTCAAGGAGAAGCTCTTCCCTCCACCAAGAATGCTCTCCCCTCAACCACCCCATTCTCCTTCTCACCCTTTAAGTCTCAGAAGAAACACCACCTCCTCCAAGGAGCATCCCTGCCCATTTCTCAGAAAGGAGATCCATGGGGGTCTCTAGCACAGAATTCCTTTGTATCCTTTGTGATGAAGATCAAAGTTTGGTAAATATATGTTATTTTGTTTGTCTATAGCCTGTTACATACCTCCACCACCAGCCAAGAAGCTCTATGAGGGGGACCATGCATGTCTTGCCTACCACTGAGCATCCCACTGGGCCTGGCACGGAGTAGCTAGTCATCGCATATGTGTTCAAGGAGGTAGGAATGACCAAAGAGACGAGTGAATGCCTCGAGCCCCGGGTGGCAGACTTCATGCTGAGAATGTGTGAGAAGACTACCCTGCTCAGTAACACACTTAAGGACTCGGTGGAAAGTGGTCTAGGGCAGAAACTCTGAGCGAAGATGCCACCCAAAGCAAGTGACCGCACCTGGGCAGCCTGGTGTGGAATGAGAAGGCAGACTTGGACAGATGAAACATTCAGACTCAGCCAGACCTGCAACCAGTGCCCTGGTCACTCTGGCTGACGAGTCCCTGTCCCCCGATGAAGAGGGAAGCAGAGACCAGTGTGGCAGCCCCAGGGGCCCCTGTGTGGGACGGAACTGTGTCAGAGAGCGCCCTCAGAGTGACTACTGCCACTCAGTAGCTGGGTGTCTGCCATTCCCTGTGAATCATGGTGTCAGAGGCCAGACATGCTCCCTGGGGGCTGTCAGGGTCGGGGTCCAGACTGGCCATGGTTCTAAGTCCTATTCTCATAGGCTGCTGGTGGGAATGCTGCAAAATTTTTAGAGGGAAATTTGCTAACCTATATTCAGAATCTTAAATATAGTCATGCCCTTTGCCACAATGACTCCATTTTGAATAATCACCCCAAAAGCTAGGATTGGAAATGTGTACTAAGACATGTATATAAAGTTTCTTATGTTAAGTGTATTTTTAATAGCTTAAAAGAGTGGGAAAATGAGATCATGAAATGTCCAACAGTAGATTAAATAAGTAATTAGCGGTCTCTTTGTGTTATAGAATGTTATTAACTGATAAAAGCATGTTCTCCAAGCAAAATGTAACCGCTTGGGAAAGTGATCACAATGCAGCCTGGCAGGGAAGAGGATACAACATTTCTGCATTTATTAAAGACAGAAACACTTGGACACTCAGCGTCTGTCACACAAGAGACCGGCTCAGACCAACACCACAGTCTACCTAGCATCTGCCATGGGTCCTCGAGACTCATTTGTGTCATCTTGAAGTTTCTCACGACAGACACAGCCACTTGAAGTCCCTTTCTTTGCCTCTGATGATCTTGTCCACACTCTGCAACCTTTGCGTGGATTTAGTTTACATCCGAGTGTGTGTACCATGGGGACCTTCCAAACACACACAAAATAACATCCGTGCTTGCTGTGTTCGGGAGATAGACTTCACCATGTAAATGTAAGTGGGAAAAAAACACAAAATACAAAAGCTAGTATATAGTGTGAATTCTCTTCTGTAAGAGAATCATACAGACGCAATTACCAAAAGCACATGTCATGAAATGATTAACAGAAATACCCTACATCTGATGCGATTGTAAGTTATTTTCATTATTAGTTTCCAAATTTGCTACCATGAGCAGGCGCTGCAACTACAATGAGACTGAAATAACCAACAACTGTTAGCTCCGAGAGAAAATCTCCTGCTGTCCTGAGGGCGCGTGGATGAAACGGCCTCCCAAACCCCCCATCAAGAATTGACCTGAACAAAAGTGAGCCCCTCTGGTTGGGCTCGAATGCCACGCTGTCCCTGGGCACAAAACTGGGTGGCAGTAAGGCTGCTCGGACAAAGAGACTCCAAAATTCCGTGGGTTGAATAAGAGAGAATTGTATTTCTCCTTCTTTTTTTTAGTGCAGAGGTAGGTGGGTGGTCCGGGCCTGGAATACACAGTTCCCACTCCCATATCCATAGTGGCGGCGCCAGTGTTGCCAGAGGGAAGGAGGGAAAGAGGGCAGAGAGGACAAGCAACTTCCTTTCTAAGAATGTGACTCAAAGTTGAATACTCCTGCCCAGATTGTATTGCCCAGAATGTAATTGCAAGGTCACATATAGCTGCAAGGGAATCTGGGAGTAGAGGGTCTCGATGGGTAGCAATAGCCCTGCTAATGGGATAAGTCAATGTGTGTGTGTGTGTGTGTGTGTGCGCGCGCACGTGCACATGCAGGGAAAGGAGTTGTAGTATTTATAAGGACAAAAGAGGGAAAAGAGAATGAATACCAGGGTGTAATTAGCCATGGGAACAAAGGAAGCAAATAGCCAGCCAAAGGGCACAGAAGGCTTGGCTATCTCTTCTGAGCCAGCTTAAAATATAAAATGTTCCTCTACAAGGGCCCTTCTCTGAAGACTGCAGACACAGACAGACATCCCGCCGAGACCTCGCAGGAAGCCCTCACCACGGTCACGGTGCCATTTCAAATTCCGAGATCTTTTTGCATTTTTCTCACAGCCACAGAGCTTGAGAAGGTCCTCTCACTAATTCTTCCCCAGGATCAGGTACACTTCCTAAATTTCAATTCAATAAATATTTAGGAAGTACCAATTTAAGTCAGGTATACCTTGTCACACGTTATTGCTTTGAGTCCTTCAGTAACCAGGGAGCAGTGTGCCATGAGCCCCATCTCTCCTATGAAGAGACAGAGGCCAGGCTGCGAGAGGCAGAGCCGGGGGCTGAAGCCAGGTTTTCCTGCTCCAGAGCCAGCAGGTGTTCGCTCACACCACAGCTGCCTCTTTGCTTCAAAGCCTGGAAAAGGTGGTGAGCCCTGCAACCTTCCCTGAGTCTCTGCGGACGTGAACTGCCAAGCCAGCTTGTCTGAGATAGTTGTGGTCCTCAGCTTCCTGGCACGAAACACTCGCTCTCCCGAGTGAGGACCAGCCCATTAACTCATCCTTTCTTCCATGCAAGGCACTCGCCAGCACTCATAAATCATCCTCCAGGCTGTTCCGCTAGGCAACCCCACTTCGGAAATGCGACGTCCCATGCAGGGTGGATACATCGTCTTCTGGACCCCATCAGCCAGGCAAAGCCAAACCAGAGGTGTCATGTGGACTTCAAACCTTAAATAGATTACAACCCAGGCCCAGACACACACACAGGAGGCGAGGGGGCAGAAACGCAGCCTCCAAGTGCAGTGTTAAAGATTGCAGGCCTCGCAAATCATTCAAAAAGTGGCCCGACCCACTACAGCCGGCCACGAGGCCCCTTGCCATGGAAGCTGGTTCACAACCCCCCCCTTTTTTTAAATTTTTGATCAAATTCTGGAGGGGGCTTAGGACTGGTTCCCAGGAAGTTTCGTTTGGGAGGTTCACCTGGGCCCGGTACCAGACCACAGGCTGGTGGAAAGGATGCATTCATGGGAGCCTTGGCTGCTGTGAGAAACGGTGCAGGAAGGTGGGGACGTCTGTTTGACAACACTCGACATCTCTCGGTCCTCTGAGTAGACACCTAAGTGACAGACAGGACGAGAGGAAGATGGTGATCCGCCACTTACTGAAGGTCCACGTGGGCCACACGCCATGCGGGCACTTTATGAAGATTGCGTGGTCTTTCATCGTAACTGATGTCTGTGTTCTATAAGGGGGATCACAGGGTGAGTACCCCAACGAGAAGTCTCACTCTGGGATAATTTAGACTGTTTCCCATCCACTCTTAAATAATGCGCTCCCTGGGCACGGCCTGCGCTGGGCGTGCCCCTGTGTTCCCTTCACCTGGTGAGGAGGCGGGGCCACGGAACATGGTCATATTTCAGTATATGATGCATAATAGACAGGTCTCCAGGCAACACAGCCATGAAGAAATGAACTCTGCTACAGGCATGGCTGATGGGCCTCTCAGACCTAAAATTAAATGAAGGAAGCCGGAGATAAAAGAGTGATTATGTAAGATCCTATTTACATGAAGTTCAAGCATGGCAAAGCTAATGCTGAGTGATAGAAGAAGGAAGAATGATCAACCGTGGGGGGGCGGGGGGGTTGACGTGGAGAGGGCGCAAGGGAACAGCCTGGAGGGGGCTACAGGTGTCCTGTGCCTTGACCTGAATGGTGTTTGCAGGTGAGCACAGGAAAAGCTGAGATTTAAACTGTGGTACATCCAGTGGAATGTTTTTCTTATTTTAAAAAATCAGCAAGCAATCCATGAAAGGACATGGATGAAACAAATGCATATTACTGAGTGAAAGAAGCTGATCTGAAAAGGCTACACACTATATGATTCTAGCTATATGAGCTCCTGGAAAAGGCACATCTGGAAAGGCAGTGAAGGGATCGGAGGTTGCCAGGGGTTAGGGGGAGGGAGAGATGAGTAGTCAGGGCACAGGGGATTTTTAGGGCTGTGAAAACGCTCTGCATGCTCCTGGAATGGTGGACTTACGTCATTACACACTTGTGCAAACCCACCGCTTGTACAACACAAGGATTAGCCCTCAGGTGAACTCTGGGCTCTGGGCGATGCTGGTGTGTCAACGCAGGCCCATCAGTCACCACCAATGCACCTCTCGGGGGATGTCCATGCCAGGGGAGGCTTGCGCCTATGAGGGGAGAGGCCTGTGGGAGACCTCTGTACCTGCTCTGATTTTGCTGTGAACCTGAACTGCTCCAGAAACTAAAGTCTACTTGAGACAATATTTCTGGGCAGTACACTTCGAGTGCCACACAGCATGCGCTCTCTCAGCAAAGAAGGAAAATGTGTTCTCCTTCAAAATAATATGAACTGGCACTTACTACAGGCTTTTAGGAAGTCAGACCTTGCCCTCCTAGCTCTGTACCTGTAGTAGTTCTAGGATGCAGGAGGTAGCGGGCAGGAACTTACCCGGCCTGACGTCCATCTTGCCCTCAGTGCCCCGCATATAACACAAGTTTGTCAGGTGGAGAAACATGCCCTTTGGAAGGTCGCCCGTGCCCCCGTGCTGCAGGAGGGGGACAGAAGAGGAAACCCGACTTCTGAGAGGCAAGTGACTGGTCCTAGGCCACACAGCCAGCAAGTGGCAGGGCCAGGACTGGTGCCAGGCTGTCTTGATAGGAGGAGGGGCCTGCATGCTGAGCCCCGGCGCACTATCACCCCTGAAGTTAAGTGACAGTGAACCCCAGAGTGCTCCAAGTGTGCAGGGGGCGAGCTGATAAAACGATCTCCTGGAGCTTCCACTCTGGCTGTGTTTCCCTAAATTAATTGCTCTTGTCCTTGGGACATGGTTACAAAGTGTCCTCATTGTAGCTGTGATAAAGGGATAGTCCAAGCTCAAGTGCAACCTGTCAGCCTGTCAATAGCTTTGACACCTTGATTCCCGGTTACCCGGTAACTACTAAAAGGTGTAATATTCTGAAGGCTTTAATTTTACCTTCCGCAGGAGAGGAAAATGGATGGGGAAAGGTAGGGTGCCATTTGAGACATGTGCAAATTACCTTTTGAGTCTCATGAATATATGTTCTGCATCTGAAGCTGCCGGGGCGAGCATCTCTGTCCCCTGGATGAGCTAGGATGACGGCCATCAGGGCATAATTGCTGGGCTCAGGCCTGTCTCTCTGGCTGGGAAATGAAACCTTGTTCAAGGTCAGTACTGAGGTGTCAGTCTGAAAGTTCCCAAGGCCAAGTGAGCTGCATCAGGAACAAGACAGTCTTCAGAGAAGGTGGCTACTCCAGACGGAGGAAGGAGAGTGTGTGTGGTGTGATACCTTCGTACCAGGTAAGACGACAAGAGAAGGTGACAACTTCAGGGACATAATAGCACCCAAAACCTGACTGAGGGGGTCATGGGGTGGGGGAGTGACAGCCACACAGACAAAGCCTCTGCACAAAGAGCACTTCCGAGGAGTCTCACTGTGACGGAGACAAGACGGTGGAAAAAGCAGCAGCAGCATGAGAAATCCACTGAAGGTTGGTCCGTTTGAAATATTTTTCATTTTGGTAAAAAACACATAACGTATCATTTGCCACGTTAATGTCCACACCTCAGTGGCATTAATACATTCTCAATGCTGTGCACTCCTCAACACCACCAAGTTCCAAAACATGCTCATCACCCCCAAAGAGACCCCGTACCCATCAGCAGTCCCTCCCATTCCTCCCCCCGGCCAGCCCCTGGCAACCAGCAACCCGCACTCTGTCTCCAGGGACGTGCCTCCTCCGGACATTCCACCTGAGCAGAACCACGTCATCTGTGGCCTTCATGACGGGCTTCTGCCCCGCAGCACCGTGTCTTCCAGGTGCGTCCACGGTGCAGCACGGAGCAGTACTTTCTTTCTTTCTGTGGCCGAGTGACACTCCCCTGTGAGGGTCAATCACATTTTGTTGGTCATTTGTTTGCTCATGGACATTTGGGTCACGTCCCCCTGTCGGCTGCAGTGGGTAGCGCTGCCCGTGATCCTCTGTGTGAGTTTTTTCTTGAACACCCGTCGTTGCTTCTTTTGGGTACGTCCTGGCAGCAGAATGGCAGGGGCACAGGTAACTCTCCGCTTCGCTTGTTCCCCCCGACAGGGTATGAGGTTCCAATGTCTGCACATCCTCACTAACGGTCGTTACTTTCCTTTAATTTTTTTTTAAATTTTAAGGGTTTTTTTAAAGGGGAGATTCTTGTCCTCCTCGGTGCCCCCATGGTCTCACTGGCCGGTAAACCGTGGGGAGCGGGGGGCCCAGCCCTGCCCTCCACAGCATCACTGCTGGTGGGACCCCAGGCAAGTCGGGCTCTGAAGAAACTTCCAAACTCTCCTGCGCCCTTTTATCTGCAGCTGTGGATGGGGCGGGGGCTGAAATTCAGACCCAGGAACCAGCCACTTTTAGGGAACACGAGGGGAAAGTGTACAGGCTTTGGGGCAGGAACCCTCTGGGTTCAGACCCTCTCTCTGTCGTCTGCTTCTTGTAACCTGGAGCAAGCTGTGTAAGCTCCCAGAGCCTCTGCTTTCTTGTCTGTGAAATGGGGACAATCCTGTGACCTTGGGGAGCCACTGAGATTTGTACGAATCACTCACCATCGTGGAGATCCAGCTCTGCACCCCACACTGAGCAGATACAGGGAAGCTTGCCTTTCTTCCTGCGGATCTTGGATCGGGGAGACAACAGGAAGTCCGAACAGCAGGCTGTGGCTCTCTCTACTCCAGACCCACCCCAGGCAGACTCCGGGGAGCACACAGGAGTGTTTGCAGGCTGGGGAGGTGCCTCCGCTGTGAGCCAGGATGTGCCAACAACAGGCTCCCTCTTAGGGATCGGGGCCCTGCCTCACTGGCGGCCTCCTATTGGTCACTGTCTGTCCCCAGCGACTCTGAGGCTCGGCCAGCTTTGGGTCTCACTGGCTACACTGGTTTCCTGGGACAGCTGTAACAAAATAGCACACTGCATGGCTTAAAACAACAGAAAATTGTTCTCTGCCAGTTCTGGAGGCTAAAAATCTGCAGGGAAGGTGTCTGCCAGGCCACTCTCTCTCCGAAGACTCCAGGGCAGAGTCCTTCCTTGCTTTCCCCTAGCTTCTGGTGGTGGTTGGCAGTCCTGGGCTGTCCGTGGCTGCCATCCCCATGTCACCCCCGTGTCACCCCCGTGTCTGCCTCAGCCTCCGCGTGGCCCTGTGCCTTGTCTGTCCCTCCCCAACTCCCCTCTTCTTATGAGGACACCCCTCGTTGGGTTTAGGGCCCACCCTAATCCAGCACGATCTCATCTTAACTCGATGCCACCTGTAAAAAGCGTATTTCCAAATAAGCTCACGTTCCCAGGGACTAGGGGGTTAGGACTTCAGCGTATCTTTTTAGGGGACACGGTTCCACCCACAGCACCGGCTTTGGTGAAATGCAGGCACAGAGTCCGGTTTCCTGGAGCACAGAGACCATTTGGGGAGCCAGCTCCCGGTAAGAAAAAGGACCCAGAATTATAAATGCCAATTTAGGTACAAAGCCCTGGAAGGGGCAGAGCAAGAGAGGGCCCTGCGGGCTCTGGTGACCCAGCTTCACAAGAAGTCTGCTCTGAATACACCTCCTTTCTCCCGATTCAGTTTCCAAATGTACCGCAAGGAGTCAAAGGAATACAACAGTTAAAAATGACAAACCATTAAAAACTGAATTTTATATGCACACATACATAGCTGCATGTTTATTAGAATTGGCCTGAAAGGAATTCAAATTTCAGCTGATTATTCGTGACCCCTGGAGTTGTGGGCGCTTGTGATGTTTTTCGCTTCGCTTGTCTAAATTCACTCGTCCTCCTACAGGGCACACTCATTGCCTTTGTAAACACCGTAACCACCTTCACCTTGAAGGCTTGACATGTCGATTAGCGCAGGGGCGAGTCTGCGGGGACCGTGAGGAGCGACGCTGCTGGCAGTTGTCACAGATATCTTTCCTGGGATGTGTTCTTCCCTCAAGGACTCCGCAGAGCCCGCCCGGCCTCCCCTTGGGCTTTCTTGTCCCCCCACATGCCCCTCCCTACCACCCCTTCCCCCATAAGACCCTCCTGGTTCAGATGGGGAAGGGACCCAGAAGGTGGGTGCCCAGGGAGCCCCTGTCCAGTCTGCACACGCCTGGGGAGGCCCCACCTTGGAGAATGAGGTGTCGTGGCCGCTGATCTGTTTCCCTGATTTACATCAATTTACATTCCGCTCTGAGTAATCTACATGAAAATCAGGCAGCCTCATCTATTCCACTGAAATCAGCTGAGGCCGCCAGGCCTGCGGGATGATTGGGGAAGATGCTTCCTCGCTCCCCAAACCCTGGGCAGATTAATTTGTCAACCAAAACAAGGGGTGGCATTGTAATCATGGTGGCCCAGCTCTTTCGCTTTCCCCAAATTGGATAGATAAGTGGGTATTTGTGGTTTATTAACGTGAGTGTTTCGTCTAGCTTCATTTCCCGTTTCCGTCTCCTCTATGAGGAGCTGATTTTTTTTTCCCAGGTAAGATCACTGATGCCATTCACTCACTCATTTTCCAACCATAATTTACTGACATCTTCTATGTGCTCAGGCCAGAGGTCATTGCCTTGGCCCCTGTCCACACTCAGTATCCCTGCTTTTGACTCGTTTTTACAAATACATTTCAAGGGAGGAATAACCTACATACGATAAAATACATAAACCTCAAGTGTACTGCTTGATAGATAAGAACACGTGTATCACGACGCGGCCTCCACCATGACCAACACACAGAATATCTTTAGTGTCCCGTCACACTCAGTGTTCTACCCCGCCAGGATAACCCTGTCTACTTCCCTTTCCCATCAGTTAGTTCTACCTGTGTTCGAACTTCCTATAAACGGAATTATCCAGGATGCAGACACTAAAGCGTGTATGTTGCATGATTCCATTTACAGGATGTATTTGGGATGTATTATCACGTTCGTGAAATTCATCCATGTATCAATAATGTGCTCTTTCATGTTACCATGCAGCACTTAACTGCATGTATATTTATTTATGCATTCCCTGGTTGGAGGACCCTGGGGTTGCGTCCAGTGGGTGGAGATTATGAATGAAGCTCCCACGAACATTCTTGTGTGGGTCTCTTGGGTGCTCGCACACTCGTTTTTCTTGGGGACACACCCATGGACAGGATTGCTCAAAGGGTCAGCCTGTGTTTAGATGCCCCTGGCTTCTCAATCGAGAATGGTCTGCAGAAGCACAGCTGGCTGCCACCTGGGAGGCCGGCAAGGAGGCCACTGCAGGCACCAGGCGAGGTCGGGAGGGAGGAGTTCCTGGGCCTCAGTGCCCACCCAGAGGCTGCAAGCTCATGAGTGTGTGACTCCGACCTGCAGGGGGAACTGGCAGCTGCTCATTACTTCTGTTCTCCCCCAGACAAACCTGCCGTGGGATGTGCCCGCACCAGCAGGTGCCCCAGCTGTGTGTGCTGTCCAGGGATGCGTGAACGAAGGAGTGGCCGAGGGCATTTTGCAAACTCGAAAGCACTGTCCACACGCTCTGTTATCTCTCTTGGGCCTTCTCTGCACAGGCCGCTTTCTGTGGACTGAAGGACCATTGGGGAACCCTCACTGCAGCTCAAACTGTAGATCCCATTCCAGCTTGGGTTGGAGCTGGCCCCAGCCCACATTCAACAATTCCCTCTGGTTCACCCTGACCCACGGGTGGATTCTTCATTTTCTGATAATAAGAGGTATGCACATGATCACATTCCCCTTTTTACCTTGTCTGCTAGGTAGCTCAGGGCCAGCCATTGCTTATGCCTATGGCATAAGTCTTATGTCTTGGAGTCCTCTATTTTCCTAATTCCTGATCTCACCTTTGATTATCCCCTTTGCCTTGACCCATCAACCCATCGTGGGTGCCAGGGAGTGGAAGTGTCCCCCCAAGGGAGCCTTCCTGCTGGGAAGGGCCGGTGGATGCCGCAGTAGTAATTTGATTCTCTGCAATGTCCCCAGGTCTTGTTTCCCTTTAATACAGAGAACTCGTGAGGACATCAAACTGCCTTCTGCATTGTTTCCAGAACCTGGGAGCTGGGTGGGTTTCATCTTTCTTATCTCTTTGGGGGCTGATCAAAGCCCGGGGAAGCACAGTGAGGTCTGGCAGGGCCCCTCGCCATCGTGGTTAAGCGGTTCTTCTTCAAAAAGCTCTAAAATTTTTTTCTAAGTATAAGCAAGAAAAAGGGAAGAACCCACTGTGTTTATAGGGAAAGTGGTTCCACATTCTTGCCGTATGGAACCCAGAGTGTCCTGGACGCAGCCACTACCTGGCCCCGTTCCCTGCCCTATTACAGAGCAGGGAGCCAAATTTCCTTCTGGGTGTCTATAAATAACGTGCTTTATCCACAAGCAATTAGGTGGAAGCATTTTTCCGACCAGTGTGCATATGAGTTTCATGTCTCCACAGAGGCACACCAGATCAAAGATGTTAGTTTAAGTCCATTGCTATGTGTAATAATAATAATTCGTTCGCAGTATCTACTTCCCTTCTTTCCAACCTTCCCTTCCCCCCACCTCAGTCTAGGTTTTATGTGGAAATTCTACCTAGGAACAGGCAGGCGCAGCATTCCATAATTCTTTCAATTTAAGAATTCTAAAAGGCTGTGGGATTTCATTTCTTTTGTTGCAATGTAGAATGCTCCATTTCTGATCTCCTGGGATGGCTGGTGGATTCTTTGTTTTCTGATAATAAGAGATATGCACATGATCGCATTCCCCTTTTTACCTTGTCTGCTAGGTAGCTCAGGGCCAGCCATTGCTTATGCCTATGGCTAGCGTCTTGGAGTCCTCTATTTTCCTAATTCCTGATTTCACCTTTGATTATCTTTTTTCCAAGGCTAAATTTTATTATAAGTTTACCCATCATGTCTTCAGAAAGAAGCAGGATACAAAGAAATAATAGTTTTAAAATAGTTCTTACTTTTGGTGACTGCTGCTCTTAGAATGCAAGCTCAAGATGAATGAGGCACAGAACCCGGACTGACAGAAAAGATCAGGACAGAAGGAAGGAGAGGAGGAAAATAGCCTCCCAGGCACGTGGGCTATGTGCCTTGCATTATGTAAACACTTTAAAATAAGTTTTAAAAAATTTAAGATTCACAGCACATCCTCCAAGTCAGAATGGCTGTGTCAAGCTTGGATCCAGGTCTCCCTGATTCCAGAGCTTGTACAAGCTGCACATTATGATCCCACTCCTCAAGCAGCCCATGGGGAAAGACCTGCAATCGCAGAATATGCCTGTGAATGGTAAGCACCATGTGCCGAAGGGCAGAGAATGAGTTTGACTGATGTTAGCAAGGAAGACCACAGAGATTGGCCTTCCAGTGAACAGGTTAAACACAGCAAGCCCAAAGCATGCATGCATGCATGCATGCATCCATCCATCCATCTCCTTGTCCGTCCATCCATCCATCCATCCATCCATCCATCCATCCATCCATCCATCCATCCATCCATCCATCCATCCATCCATCCATCCATCCATCCATCCATCCATCCATCCATCCATCCATCCATCCATCCATCCATCCATCCATTCATCTGCTTGTCCATCCATCCATCCATCCATCCATCCATCCATCCATCCATCCACCCATCTATTCATCTGCTTGTCCATCCATCCATCCATCCATCCACCCATCCATCCTTCAATCCAACACTTCTAAACTCCACCACACAACAAAGGTCACATACCTTCCAGGAGCTCTGGCTCTGGGATGGCCCTTCGTGCCCAGTTAAGCCAAAGCCTTTATACCCCCACCTCAACCAGTCATGGGAAGCAGATGCCCCTGGCAATACATGTGACCTTGGGTGAGATGGCCGTCTTCAGCTGAGGGCAACTGGCAGAAAGAGACTCTGATGAGAACCTGTGGCAGCCGACGCCCCCTACAGGTGGAGGATGCAGGGTGCCATCCTGGAGAAAGGGGGCCTGGGTGGCACGGCACAGAGCCCACCATGTCCTGCACTGTTGTTCTCCATTGATTTGTTTTATTCCTATTCCGCCTCCTGTCCCTCTGCTTCTCGTTTTGTTCCCCGCTGTCAACGGGGAGCCCAGAATAGTGCTGGCCCAGAGGACATGCACAAGGAGCATTCATGGAATAAAATGAAAAAGTGAGTAGAAGCGGCAGCCAGTGGCCCTGAGTATTTAGAACGTGTCAGGCAAAATTTCACATGAAATGTCTCTAAATCCAGGGGGTGACCCAAGAGGTGGGGGCTGTTATCCTTGTTCTACAAAATTAGAAAACAAGGTTTAAAGAAGCCACGTGATGTGCCCAACAGCGCCCTGAGAGTGGGTGGGAAAGACCAGATTTCAAGGATTCTGAGGGCCAACGGTCTGGCTGCAGAGACTTCGTCTTGTGAACTAAGTTCCACCCCTCAGTGTGGGTCCAGAGAGAGTGGACTTTAGAAACCTGTGGCCACGGGGAGCTCTGGGAGCCGCAGGGCCCTCGAAGGCCCAGCTGTTGGTCCCACCGGGCTAGCTGGGGAGGTTCTGCAGGGGAGGGACCCAGGACTCAACTCCTGGCTGGGAGGGCCACCACACCACCACATGGCTTTCCATGTCAGCCCATGCCCATAATTCCTGAGTCCCCAAGTCCAACCCAGGCCTCTGCCTAAACTCCAGTCACTCCACCCCACCGAGTGTCTCACAGGATCTCCGACTTGAGGTGGCTGAACTGGAGCTGGTCAAACTGTCCTCCACTGGTCCTCCACATCCCGCTGAAGTGCACCACCACCACACAGCTGCATGGCCCGCACGGCCCAGGGTCCCCCTTAATGGCTCTCTTTCCTTCCTCACCCGCATCCTTCGGTGAGACCCAGCAACTCTGTCTCCAGAATACATCTCCCATCAGCCCACGGACTACATTTCCACAGTCAGCTCCTCGGCGGACCTGCCATCACCTTCCGTCTGGGCCACTGCAGGAGCCTCCTGACTGGTACTCCTGCTTCCTCTCCATGCGTGCCCTCTCCTCCCACCTGCCACGAGCCCTCCTGTGAAGACCTGTGAGATTCCACCTGACCTGAAAGCTAACAAGTGAATATGCTGGTTTCCTGGATGCTGACAGAAGACATGAGAGTCTGGGGTCAGAGACCAAAGACTTTGCCGTGGACGGCAAGAGCAGCAGGCAGAGGGTCAGCATGCTTGCCGAGGGTCCCTTGGTCCCAGTTCACACAGAGGCCACAAAGATGGGCCTAGATGAATGTTTGAACGTGCGGGGGGGTTGCACTGCAGTGGAGGAACTCCCTTGGTCTGAGCTTGGGGAACTCCCCATTTTAGAGCAAGCAGGAAACATGTCGGCTTTATGTCCAGGAGGGGGCGTGACTTCATCTCGGGCTTGCTCACTGCGGGCACAACCCTGAGAACCGGCTCAGGTAACGAGGGGGCAGAGCTTTGCATCCACGGCATACCCAGTTAGACGAACGCCCATTAACCCAGAACTAAAGTTAAACTGCTTAGCCTGGCCTTCAAGGCCCAGAGGGACCTGACTCCTGCCTGCCCCTGGACCTCACTCCTGACCCCCGCCCCACGCCCCTCGTTCACTCTGCCCCAGCGACACTGGCCTCCCCAGGGCCTTTGTGCTCGTCGCCCTCCCATCTCCTCTTGTGGGCTGCTCCTTTACACCCTGTGAGTGTCGCCTCCTTAAGGAAACTCTCCCCAACCGCCCCAGCTGATGTAGCCTCCCACCGTCATCATTATGTCATGTAGGCCACGTTCTTGTTGAAGCTGTCACACTCTGAAACGACCTTTCCTTGTACTCAGGGTTCTTCCCCTGGTATGTCAGCCCTGGGAGAGCAGGGACCCACCTGTCTCGTTTCCTGCTGTCCCCGCGAAGCCCAGAACAAGGTCTGAGGACTAAATGCGTAACTGCTTGGGGAGTGTGTAAGTGCAGGGCGGCTCAGAGCCCGGAGCCTGAGTGTCCCTGGGGGTGAGAAATGCCAGCTGGGGAGCTTCTCCGTGCTTTGGAAACATGAAACCCGGCGTGACTCAGCTTAATGCCAGGGTACCAGTGCTGCGTGACTCAGGGCTGTGCTTCAGATACGAGGCTTCTTTTTGTAGTGGCCTCTGAGGACAGTGGCGGGGACACCACAGCATCATTATAGGGAGAGCCAGGAGATGTGTGGCCAATTGATGGAGAGTCTTCCAAGAAAAAATAAAATAAACGTAGAGTTGTTGTTTTACAAAAATGCTGATATTCTCATAATGAGGCATTCGTCCCTCTCAGGGAGTGATTAAGGCTTCAGTGCTTGAGCCCTGGACTCAAACCAGCCTGGGTTCAAGTCCTGGCTCTGCCTGTGCCCTGTGCCCTGAGTAAAAGGAGGAAAGCTTTTAGCTGATGGCACTGTCTGGAAGGTGAAGAAGGAGACAGATTTTAGGGGAAGGGTGGCAAACTTGCAAGGATGGTGGATCCCTCCAAAGGCATGGCTGAGAGGCAGCTGCAAGTTCAGGGCTCGGCCCCTCAACTAACCAACTAGGGCCGCTCCAGTCTTCAAGATGGCGAGGCGCCCATAGCAGGGGGCGGTCCTCGACTCACAGAGTGCCCACAGCTAGAGGTAGAAGATACCCCAGTGCCAGAAAGGAAGACTGAGAAGGAATGTTACCAGGAATTGAAGACACAGAGAGAGGACGTCTTCTGAGGAGGAAATGACAGAGGAGACAAGAGGGTGGGTGGGGTGTGGTGGGATGGAGTCGGGGAGTCGGCAGCATCTAGTGCTGGAGACTCCAGGAAGGATGAGGCTGCTCAGTAGCTAAGTGAGCGCAGGCAAGTCCCCTAAGCCCCCTGAGCCTTTGTGCGTGACAACCATTGTCAGCAGCAATACAGCGGGAGGAAGAATAAACCCTGAGGATGGCAGACCCCTCCCCCTGCACCTGGTTCTGAGGGGAACTCTTTCACCTCAGGCACCGCCCCTCGCAGCCACTGGAGGATGCCTGAGAGCTGCTGCAATGAAGAGGCTGGGTGTCCACTGGGCAGCTGGGCTGGCAAGTGGACTTGGTTGTGCGTTTGATTCAAGGTCAGGGAAATAACACACAGCTCTTTCTCAAGGGCTGGCAATACACAGGGAAGTCCAAGTGGACCTTGTGTCTGCCTATGGCCAGACCTACTGGGTTCTAGGTGAGCGCTGGGCTCTCAGGACAGAAGATATATGAGGCCCTGGACAGTCTACGGCAGAAAGAATGGGCCAGTCCTCCGCTCCCATGCAAGGGCCAGGGACCCCATGAATGAGAGTGTTCCTCTCCATCTGGCCTCACGGGGACTACTTAGGGAAGTGGGTGTACTGGCCTCTCGAGGGCACAGTCACCTTTGGGGACAGGATGCAGTTCATCCTTCCTTCTGGGTGCTCCCCAACCACGGTACAGAGGACAGGCAGAGCTCCTCAAGGATTCCGGGCTGCGGCTCATCACCCTGCCTGTACCCGTCGGCCATGGAGGCCTGATGGTGGATGCACCATGAATCCATGTGAACCCACCCCTCCCTCCAGCCTCCCTGCCTCTGTCCTGGGTCCCCGGTGCTGGTGACCTCCACTCACGTCAGGAGAACATACACTCAGTCCATAGACCGACGCACACAGAGGGCAGCTGTTCACCTGCCGGCAGGTGACTTGATCTCTCTTGGCCTTTGTTGGCTTCAAAGAGCTGGGGAGTGTCAGGAGCTGAGGGCCTGGCCTGTCTCCTCCACAGCAACCCCCTCCTCCCCTCCCGTGTCCCTGGGGCTCAGGAAAGGGTTACCAGGCTGGCTGAATGGCTAGCAACTTAGCATAATCCATTCAGATAGGAAGCTTCCAGACTCCTGTGTTTACTGATGGGGAAGCTGAGGCCCAGAACATGGAAGCAACCAGCCCAAGGGCACTCAGTGAAACCGGGACCGGACCAGAGCTCAGACCGCCCAGCGCCCGGAGAACATCGCTGCCCAAAAGAACACTGGGATGGTGCCAAGTCTGCTCTGAAAAGCTGCCCAGAGCACTGTTTGAAGAGCAGATTCTAGAGACATACCCCAGACCTACTAAACTAGAACCCCAGAGCTGGGGGACAGGGAGGGGGTCTGAAGCTTGAAACTCAAAACCACCCCTGGCGGGGATCCGATGGACTGGTCAGCGCGGGCCTCTCCACTTTCCGGGAAGCCCATGAATTGCGTTTTCTCCACCCACCTCCCAGATCACTCCCCTCCCCTCCTCCACCCTCCTCTGGCCAAGACTGCCCTGTGCAGGGCACCTCACCCTGGCTCCTCCCCTCTGGCTTCCTGTTGGGCTTGGCCTGTGGGGCAGGTGTAAGAGACTGGGAGTGGGGAGAGCAAGGGTGCCATTTACTGCTCATTTTCCTCTGTGCTGGGCGGCAGCCGGTCAAGGCATGGCAGCCCTCTCTCAGAGCACCCCCACTTGTCCCTTCAGAGCCGGCGGTAGTAATAGCCCCCTCTGTTGCTAGGGCCGAGGCACCTCACCACCCCTCAGAGGTTCCCCCAGCCCTGCCCACGCCTCTGTCCTCCATCCCTCCATCCCGCTGTCTTCAGTGACACCCCCAGTGTCTGCCTTCTGGTTCCACGTAGCCCTCAATCTCTGTCAAAGCGAAGTCCACCTCCACCTTCAGCCTCAGGGAGAAGGTTCTGGAATCTAGCTGCGAAGGTCACTCCCCCCGGCCTGCAGGGTCAGGGGAGGGTGGTTCTGAGCTGAGCCTGCCAGGGACAAATGCTGGGAAGGAGGGCAGACAAGGGGCTGGCATTTCACCACAGAGAGAACCTGACCAGTGACACAGGTACCCAGGTGTCAGGACAGCAGCGGTGACCAAGAAGGATGTGGGTAGTGAGAAGGGGTCCCAGGCACAACGTCTACAACGGGTGGAAGGCAGGTTCTGACAACCCCACCCCATGGGTGGGAAGGGCTTGCCTGCATGTGAAAAATGAGGTTGAAGGTCACCTTTCGAGGAGGCAGATGTGTGGCCCCCAGTTCCCTTGTCCATACCACTGGGGTGACCCAGGGTCCTGCCTGAGCCCTCCCGGCACATAGGGAAGATTTTGAAGGCGTTTTGCAGGACCCAAGGGAACCATGCTGACTATTACTCAGGCCACAGAAACAAATGGGGTGGTTGGCTTTACAGGAAATGCAGGCTTCCTCAGTACCCCGAGACTTCTCCATCACTGCGGACTCCCCTCATCAAAACACCAAACCTCCAGGTGCTCCCCAGACAGACAGATGCCTGCCGACATTTCCAGCAGCCCCGGTCTCCCAGGGCGCCTACACCGCTGTTCCCAAGACCATACAGAAGGTGCTGAGAGTCCATTTTCAGGCTCCCTGATTGGGTGCTGACAGCTCTGGTTTTAGCCAATTAAATATCATTTTCATTCACATATATCAGGCCCAGCAATGGGGGTATTTGTTTCAGGAGTCCTTCCTCCATGGGTTTCCGTTGCCTCCACATTTATGTTCCAATTGCTGCTTTGAGGTCGTTACCATGCAGATGCTCAGCCTCTGCCTGCATGAGATGCTGGGGTCCAGGGACAAATCCTGACCCCAGAGAGCTCAGCGTCTACTCAGGGTACAGATATCTGATGAGTCTTCCAACAGCGCATGTGGAAGCAAACAAGTGACAGACAATGTTCTGCACCATGCTGAGAACTCAGAGCCGTGATGTCAGCAGACATCAGAGCTGGACATCACATGGGAACCATGTGCAAACACTCCGGCCGATGACCTGGACCCCTCTCGGAGCGGCTTGAAGCACAACTTGAGACCAGGAAGTCTGGCCAAACCGGCCTACATGGAAACCTCAATTTTCCCATCTGTGAAATGGATTAACAATAGTCATAGGACTATGGACATGTTTGCAGAGTGCTGGCACGGAGAGATGCTCAGTAAATGTTTCTTGCTGCTGCTGCTGCTGTTGTTATGATTCCCCACTGGTCTGGCTTCCCCAGAGCTGCTGGGCTGGGCAGGGTCTCTACCAAAAGCTGGCTTGATGGCAGAACCATAGAGAAAGTGCTGACTGGATTCCAGAGTTTGACAGCCCAGCATTGAGGTCAAGAGCATGGGCCAGAAGCAAACAGGTGCTCCCCAGTCCCAGCTCCTCCTGGCCTCTCTGCGTCCAGTTTTCTTACCCATGAAATAGGATGCTAAGGGCACCTGTCTCCAATCCCTGCTTCCATGCCCACACGGCCTTCCCTTCTCCCTCCTCTTCTGTCTCTTGAAAGCGCACTGGACTTAGGGTCCGCCTGGACAACCCAGGAGAATCGGGGTTATTTTGAGATTCTTAATGTAATTACATCTAAAAAGAACCTTTTCCAAAGATACACCCACAGAACTCTCACGTGTCCCTTTGAGAGCCATCGGTCAGCCCCGCAGTGGTTTGAGGGGGCGGACACGGAACCATGTTGGCCCCTCACACTGCCGGGCTCTGCAGGGACCCCAGGCACTTACTGAATGACCCTGGCAGAAGAGCGTAAGGGACACAGGAGAGACTGGGGGCCTCGGCTCTGGCCTTTTGGGGTGGGTCACGGTCCTATCCAGGTCTCAGGCTTCCCTTTGTAAGATCGGGAAGTCAGGTGCCATTATCTCTAGGAAATGCCCTAAAACTAGGCCTGCATGTGTTTCCAAAAAGAGACGGGGCAGCCTCCAGGTGTTGTGGTGAGACTCCCCAGGAGCCCCACTCTTCTGGCTGGGACCTGATGTCCTCAGTGGCAGGAAAAGCAGCCCCTGACCACAGTGTGGAGGGAGGGGAAGGAATGGGTGTAAATCCCCATAGGTACCTTGCTAAGGGTTTGATTTAATTTAATATTCCCAATAATATTTATGAAAACAAGCATTATTCCCATCTTATAGCTGCACAAACTGAGTCTAGTCACTAACAAAAAGCCACCCATCCAAAGCCTATGCTTAGGGGCCGGGGGGGTGGGGGCCTGGCTCTGTCCCATGAGGGCCTCTGCTGCATGTCTTTTGTGCCAGGGGCCATGCTAAGTACTTTCTGCTGGATCATCTCATTTATCCTCACAGAACATGAGCAGGTTTATGCTACTATGATGGCCCACACTTTATAAATGAGGGCCAGTGGTTTCTGCAGCTTCTGGAACTTACAGAAGCCACAGGTTGGCTGTTGAGCCAAGAAGCCTCCTGAAGCCAGAGCTCAGAGTTTAACTGTCTGCTCACCACTCACTGAGATGGGGGGCTGGAGGGGTGACAAAGGAAAGCAGGAGTAAGGGGATACAGCTGGCGTCTCTCTGCACCCCCAGGTGGGTGCTCCCGACAGCAGAGCGGCTCCCGCTAAACTAGGGCCAGGACAGGATGCCACGGTGTATTCTTTTCTGGTAAGGACACCAGTCATAGTGGGTCAGGGACCCATCCTGCTCCAATATGATGTCATCTTAACTAATTACATCTGCAACGACCCTGTTTCCAAACAAAGTCACACCATGAGGGTCCAGGAAGGATATGAAGTAGGGGAGCACTACTTAACTCAGGTCAAGGCCTCAAAGAGACGATGGAGCCCATCCTCATGTTTCCAATGGGGAAACTGAGGCCTGAAAAATCAGGTGACCTTCCAGGTCCCAGCATCCAAGAGCAGAGCTGTGTTCAGTGCCAGGATCCTGATGCCATATACGCTCCAAGGCTCTATGGGACAGTTGGGACCAAGGTCCTGTCCATCGGGTCCGCAGCCAGCCTGCGTGCCACATTCCTGTACCCCGCCCACACAGGCACTCTCCCGACCTAAGGGGGCCTCCGAGGACGGCCCCCACATCCCTGCCATCTCTGCCTTCCCAGGAATCTCTCACTTCCTACTGCCAGCCAGATCCAGTCACCGAAGGAGACGAGTTTTGTTGGTTCATTTTCCCCTTCAAAAAAATAAATTCATAAATGGTCCTTGGCAAGCTGTTTACTACTTGGCTTTAATGGCCTGTTTATTACCTTGAGCCCGCGTCTGTTAACACGCCCCCTCATCATTTTCCCTCATTAACTGTCAATTTGGAGGCCAGTTTTGGCATTGACCATGCCTGCCACTAATGGCTGCGGACAGTTGATTTTATGATCGCGCCTTGTCTCGGAAACACGAGGCCTGTCATCAAGGACAAGGGCTGCAAACCGAGGGGTCTTGAGGGCCAGCAGCAGGGACGCAGGGGCTGCTGGCCAGGCAGCGGGGCCTCGGGACTCTGATACTCAGAGGTATGCAGACCCTGAGGATGGCCAACCCTTCTTCTGGCTGCTGAGGGACAGAAGCACGTTTAGAAGGGAGTTTGACATCAGAGAGAGATTGTAAGGAATCTCTGATCTGCAAAAACTGTGCTCAGATGAAATGCAGGGAAGAAAACTCCTTTCTGGGAAACAATCCCGACAGATCCAGGCACTGGCTCTGGGACTGGACTTACGAAGCTTTCCCTCATGGCCTTCCCCCCACCCAACCAACCCCATCGGGAGCAGAGGGCACAGGAAAGAATGGCAGTTGGCCCTATCCCCAAAGGCCTCCCGCACGAGGAGAGAGATGGACGCAGCCATGGGGACTGACAAGGCGAGCACAAGGCAGCTCGGGGCCAGGGAGCAAGCAGAGGCCAGACTGCGAACCCCTCGCGGCTGGGCAGACAGGCTCTGCAGAGGACCTGACGTGAGCCTGCGAGGCAGAGAGAAGTGCAGATCGCTGCTTGGCCTTTTGGCTGAGATCGGGTGTAGAGAGAAGCACAGAGACGTGGGGGTGTTGCAGTGGGGACAGCATCACTGGTGCACTTCAAACCCTCCACGGGCAGAGAACGAAGTCCAACTAGTGAGACATGGGGTCACGTCCCTCTGCCTGCAACTCCTGCCACCCTCTCCCTGTCACCCCCAGTTGCAGCCATACCATCTGTAGTAGGTTTAGTAGTGTCACCCACTCCCCCTACCACCAGAATCCATGTTAACCCAGAACCTCTGAGTGTGACCTTCTTCTGAAAGATGGTCTTTGCAGGTGTGACTGGTGAGGATGAAGCCATGTTGGAGTTGGGTGGCCCCGGCCCCATGGTGGTGTCCTGATAGGAAGAGGGGAGGACACAAACACGCGGGGAAGGAGGCCATGTGATAATGGAGACAGAGGCTGGAGTGACAGAGCCACAGGCTGAGGATGGCTGCCAGCAGCAGAAGCCAGGATGAGGCAAGGAAAGGCCCTGCCGTGGGATCTCCAGGGGGAAAGCAGGCTTGCTGACACCTCTCTCAGACTTCCCACCTCCGGAGCTGGGAGATGGCATGTTTCTGTTGGTTTAAGCCGCCCAGTCTGAGGTCCTTTGTCCCGTGGCACTCGGAGATGGGTGCACCCTTTTTTTCCCTGCCTGGGCTCCAGCCCTGCGGGCACGCTGCTTCTCCGCACCCTCTGAGCATCCCTCGTCATCCGAAGGTCTGCCCAAAGAGCTCCAGGTTTAGGCAGCAAGCTGAACACACACTTTTAATTTTACTCCTTTCAAAAATCCCACCAAGTTACAGGAAAGGGATTTTAAGGGTGGAGGAAAACACGAAATTTTGTGTCACAGTGCTAACCTGGCCGACTGTCCCCTTGGCCTGACACACGACCTCAGTCTTGGGGTTTGCAGAGCAGGTTATTGAGGGTGTCGTCCCTAAGATCGCACTTCTGGCCCAGCGAGCCCGGCCTGCATCACACCTGCCCTTGGCCATGAGCAGATGGGCGTCCTGCTCTCTCCAGCAGGTCAAGTCCAACGGAGACGCTCATTTCACCCCATGTGAGTGTTCTGCTTTGGTCTGCTCCTGAGCTTGCAAGCAGAAAATATAGGGTGAGCCTGTACCCAGGTTACATGGTGGCCCCTCCAAATGCCTCACGGGGGTGACCTCACTCGACTTCCCTTCCAGGGAGCTAGCAGGAGAGCTGAACTGAGCTTGTCCCCACAGACTCAGCTCTCAGCAAGCACACAGCCCTTCTTTAAAGAGCCAGGTTCATGCTGCTTTTCAAAACTGAACAATATTTTGGAGAGACACCAACACAGTGGAAAAGCTAACTATAAGTAGGTTGAAGAATCTTCTGGTGTGGGGAAGGGGTGGGAACAACTCTGAGCTGCATGGGGGACCTCTAAAGCAGCCCTTCCCAGCTCTAATGTGCACAGGAGTTACCTGGTTCTACAGGACCCGAAGGGGCCACAGATGCTGCATTTCCACCAACCCCCCCGTCACCCCTCCCCCACCGGCAGGGAGGCTCAGGCTGTGGGTCTGGGGACCGCACCCAGTACTAGGACTTGGAGTTATTAGGTGATGTTCAATGTCTCAGTGGGATAGGAAGCCAGTGTGTTTTCTTATCATTCTTTAAACTATCCATGTACATTTTATGCTCTTTAGTTCATATGCTATGTCTCATAATTTTACAAGAAACCTGCTGAAAGATCATTCCTTAGAAGCCTTCCTTACCCTTCTCAGGCCTGGAGAGACACACCCTCTTCTCCATTCCGGAAGCACCTCCTCCAGGGAACACAAACTCCAACACTTGTGGCAAACACAAGGTGGCAAACACAAGGCCCGCGGGACGAATCCAGCCCTCCACCTTGCTTTATCCAGCCCGCCACCTTGTTTCTACCCCAGGCAGTGCCAAGCTCCTTGCCCCTAGTTAAGGGACATTTATACGGCCCTAAAATCACATTCAGCCTTTTGAAGGCAACTGCGAGGCTGATATGGCCCCCAGTGAAAATAAGTTTGACACCTCTATAGAAACCAGGCAAGTGGCATGTCCCTCCTGGGGCTGACAGGAAGGGTCCACACATGCCAGCTATAAAGAGATGGCTGGCACCTACAGGAATGTGAGCCTAGGACCAGTAGATCTAGCTTTCCAAAAGAAGGTGGATATTCAGATTTGGGGTGTGTAAAATTTGATTCCCCCCACCCCCAAGACATCTACGGGCTGCAAGGGGTCTTTGTTTTTCCAGAGCTCTAAGGTCATGGTTGATCTGTTCCTCCGACCCTGGCACACTGCGCGGCCAGGGCGCAGGGCTCTGCCTAATCAGACGGTGTAGGCGCTAACTGCAGTAAGGCCCGCAAGCGCTTAGGAAGCGACGGCTCCTGTCAGGTGCGGCTCTAAGTACTTCACATGAATTAATTTGTTTAATCCTCACAAATTGTGTGCCCTGCACTGCATTAAGCTTTTTAAGTATTTTATCTGATGGAATCCTTGCCAACCCCGACCAGTGTGGCGCAGTGGGTTGGGCGTCCTACCGCCAAGCGCAAGGTCTCCGGTTTGATTGGCGGTCAGGGCACCTGCCGGGGTTGCGGGTTGGGTTCCCAGGTGGGCACAAACAGGAGGCAAACTATGGATGTTTCTCTCTCACACCGTTTGTCTCCCTCTTTTTCTTCCTCCCTTCCCCTGTCTCTGAAAATAAGTAAATAAAATCTTCTAAAAATATATATTTTATAGAAAGAATCCTTGCCAAAATGCTCAAAAGCAGCTGTTAACCACTTTGACAGGCAAGGACCGCTGAGTGCCCGCGCAGTCCCTGGCGGAGGTTCCAAAGCCGACAGGCAGCAGGCTTGCGCCGGGCCTGTCCGTCCCCGGGACACATACCCAACCGCAGCTCCAAGCTACCTGCAACCACTGCGCCAAGAGGACACACAGGCCTACAGGAAATGTACAATTCCTGCTCACGAAAGCCCGTGACCTTGGGCAAGATACGCAACCTCGCTCCAGCTTCAGTTTCCTTATTGGCGAAATGCGCTTAACAAGAGTGGTGTCTGGTTCTACGGATGTAATGAGGATTGGATCAGAGAAAGTGTGCTGCGTAGTTCACTCAGCGCCTGGGCACAGTGCTGGCCAGATTGCAGCAAGCTTCATTATTGTGACAATTTACTTTATTGGTGTCAATTGTTACCACGACCATAGCCTATAATTCCAGCGTGGTGCCTTCCATCCATGATTGCTAGAATGGCTGTGTGTGTGGTGATGTATTTACCTGAATCCCCATTTGGGGCTCGGAAATCCAAACATATTGGAAAACTGCTGGGTCAATGTTGATGGAAAGAGGAAAAGGAAAAATGTGGGAGGAGGAGAGAAGCAAAGGAGGAGGTGGGAGGAAGGAACTGAAGCCTCGGCCTAGAGCTGTGGCATCAGGTTTTCCAAGGGAGAAAGAGCCCAGGGAACGTGGCTGAGGTCCCACTGTGAGCCAGGCTTCAGGCTACCCAAGGGACACCAGTCATATCTCCTGGGAAGAAGGTGTTACCACCCCTCTTATAGGACAGGAACCTGAAGCTTAGTGTCCCCAACCTGCCCAAGGTCACCCTGCTTGTCCCAGAACTTAATGCCCATGTGTCCAGCCATCTCAGCTGGTGACCTGGAACAGCCTGAAAACTTCATGGTGCTCCTTTGTCCTTGGTCTTTGAGTTTCTAACTCACAACAGGATCAAGCTAGTAGCTCCGCACCCGGAAGGGACCCCGCCTCGCCACTGATAAAAAGGATTTTGTTTTCAAAATCTTTTACCTACATGTTAATCTGATTAATTTCCAGAGGAACCTAGAAAGGAGAAGAAAAGCAGGATTCCTATTTTCCCATTTACAAAAGTTTTGCTTATGTCCGGTAACACCCTCAACATTCTACACTCTCGTTATCGGCAGCCCCTCGTTATCAGCACCCCCTCGTTATCGGCAGCCCCTCGGCTACAAGTGCCTGGCATTCTGGTCTCATGTTATCGGCAGCCCCTCGGCTACACGCGCCCAGCATTCTGTTCTCACGTTATCGGCAGCCCCTCTGCAGCAAGCAATCAGCATTCTCTGCTCTCGCTATCGACAGCCCCCAGCAATTTGAATTTGCTGCCTGCATTCCAAGCGTCCTCAATGCAGTATGAGTTTTTTTTCAAGAAAGAGGGCTCTTGTCCAGTGTATTTCTTTAGGTTTCACCTAGCTCAAAACTCAAAGACCACCAAAAAGCACCAGAAATAACACTCAGCTTATGTCCTGGGGGACAGACAGGAGGATCCCTCTCTCCTCTCGAAATTGTAGGTTGTCCGTTTTTTTCTCTTTGCATTACAGGAACGGTTTACATGTCCTGGATACAATCCTTGGTCTGGTAAAGCATTGACTTGTCTTATCCAGTCTGTGGTTTGTTTGTTGAAGGTGAATTTGGACAACTTTTTAAAATTTTACTTGTCATGTTTACTAGTCTTTTCCATGATTATCTTTTTTAAGTGTGGTTTCGAAAAAGCTCCCTTATTTGGAGGTCATAAAGATATCCTCCCATATTTTCTTCTAAAAAGGTTTTAAACCAAGCCTTTTCTTTTACATACTTAACTTATCTGGATCTAGATTGTGTAAGTGACAGGGTCAGGTAAGGACTCACTTTTGCTTTTGGCCCGGAGGGTAACGAGCGGTTCTCGTGCCCACCCATCCCAGTTCCCCGCCTCCAGGGAGCTGGAAGGCTGCTACAGTCCATGTCCTGTCACCAGCTGCGCTGGGGCTCACTTCTGAGCTTTTGAGTGTGCTTCAGTGGCCACTTCCTCTGTGCCAGCAGCGCACCGCCATAGTACACACAGCTCTGTGATCAATCTCAACATCTCCTGGGCAAATCGCCCCGCTTCATGCTTCTTGAGGAATGCCTTGGCTTGTCTGGGGCCTTTGTTCTTCCTTATAAATCTTAGACTCAGCTTGTTCAGATTCTTGAAAAATCCAGTTGGGATTTTGATTGGAATTTTATTAAGTATGGCTCAATTTGGGGAGATTTGAGACTTTCAATATATCAAGTCTTTCGAGTTATGAAATAAGAAATATTTCTCCATTTAGTTATGACTCCTTTAATGATTTTCTCTAACATCATATAATTTTCTCTATAAAAGTCTTCCACATCTAAAAAAAATATCCTCAGATGACTCATACTTTTTTTTCTGGTGCTAGTATAAATGGTATCATTTTTGAAAGTACATTTTCTAATTGCTTATTGCTGGTATATAGAAATGCAATTAATTTTTTTATTATTGATTTTATATCTAGGTACTTTGCTAAACTCTCATTAATCTTAAGAATTTGTAGACTCTTTAAAAAATTTATATTATTATGTTTTTATTTTATTAAATTTATTGGGGTACATTTGTTAACAGGGTCATCTAGGTTTCAAGTATATATTCCACGATACCTGATCTGGAATCAGGCTGCTGTCGCCAGCCGTGGGCCTCCTCGTCCTTCGGGGGAGTGGGCGGCGGCGACGTGTGCTTCGGGGCGGGAGTCCCCTACTGCGCGCCCAGCATCCACGGAGGCTCCGGCGGCTTCGGCGTGTCAGTGTTGTCTGCCCCCTTCGTGTCCTTGTCTTCCTCTGGGGGCTACGACAGCAGCTCTGTGGGCACCCTGGTCGAGTCTGACAGGCTTCTGGTGGGTAACAAGAAGGTGACCATGCAGAACCTTAACGACAGCCTTGCCTTCCACCTGGAGAAGATGCGTACCTTGGAGGTGGCCAACAGCGACCTGGAGGTGAAGATCCGTAATTGGTACCAGAAGCAGGGGCCCAGGTCCACCCACAACTACACAGCCACTCCTACCAGACCATCGGGGAGCTGCGGGACAAGATTCCTGGTGCCACCGTTGAGAACTCCAAGGTCGTCCTGCAGATTGACAGTGCCCGTCTGGCTGCGGAGGAGTTCCGAACCAGGTTTGGGATGGAGCAGGCCGTGCACATGAGCGCGGAGGCCGACATCCACGGCCTGCGTAGGGTGCTGGGGAGCCGACCCTGGCCATAGCAGATCTGGAGATTCAGACTGAGGCCTGAAGAAAGAGCGGGCCCACCTGAAGAAGAACCACGAAGAGGAAATCCGTCTCCTGAGGAGCCACGTGGGTGCCCAACTGTGGAGGTGGATTCCGCTCCCAGCATTGACCTAGCCAAGACCCTCAGTGACAGGAGAAGTCAACATGAGGTCTGAGGTCATGGCTGAGAAGAACCGGAAGGATACGGAAGGCCGGTTCATCATTCAGACGGAGGAGCTGAGACGGGAGGTCACTGGCCACACGGAACATGCGCAGTCCAACAAGACTGACGTCACTAACCTGCGCCACAGCATCCGGGGTGGGGAGAACTGACCGGCAGTCTCACATCTCAGCCCGGAAGCCACCTTGTAAGGCACGCTGGCAGGAAGGGAGTCGTGCTTTGGAGCCCAGCTGGCACAGATCCAGACGCCGATCAGCAGTACCGAAACCCAGCTGCGTGATGTGCGTGCCAACATCGAGCGGCGGAACCTGAGTACCAGCAGCTCATGGACGCCAAGACGCGGCTGGAGCGGGAGGTCGGCACCTACCGCAGCCTGCTCGAGGGCCAGGTTCAACAACCTGCCCACTACCCCGACCGCCGGAGTCCAGCAGCCTCCCTGGCCTCCTGCTTCCAGCAGAGGGATGGACGCTCCTAGGTAGGGGCACGGGAGGGGCGGAACCTTTCCTTCTGGCTCATCTGACCTGTCAATAAAATTTTTTTGGCCCAAGGGAAAAAAAGAAAACCACCTTTGAATTTTGGGAATTAAACCCAACTCAGTTATCATGACATTATCTTTTTTATATTTTCAGTTTCATAATATTTTAGGTAGGATTTTTGCATTTATGTTAATCAATGAAATTTACCTGTAGTATTCCTTTCTCATATGGTACCTCATATGGTTTTGATATTAAAGTTATGTTACCATCATAAAATGAGTGAAGCATTTTAAAAACTAATTTCTGGAAGATTTTATGTAAGAGTTTGAAAGTTTGGTTGAACTCCTGTGTTTAAAAAAAATCTGGGACCTGTAACTATTTTTTTCTATAGGAAAATAGATAATCTCTATTCATTTTATAAATTGTTATAAGAAAATTTGGATTTCTTAATTCTTCCTGAATCAATTTTGAAATATGTTTTCTAAAAATTTTAATATTTAATCTAAGTATTCAAATTTTTGGCATGGAGATTTTTATAAAATTCTATTAAACCTTTGCTCTAGCTATAGTTTTGATCTCTTTGTATTCTTAATATTGTTTTTTGTCTGTGTGTGCTATTTTTATCATTCTTACCAGAAGTTTGTCTATTTTACTAATCTTTTCAAGGAACTAACATTTAACCTTGTTGATATACTCTATTAGACCTTTTTTCCCTATTCCATTAATTTCTCATTAATGTTCTCATCTTTACTGTTTCCTTCTTTTTACTTTATTTGGGAGGATTCTGTTATTCTTTTTAGATTATATATTTTCAGCTTTTCTTTTATTCTAATATAATATTTATTAAGGCTATAGATCTCTCCTTATGGCACCACTTTTGTTATATACAAGTATCAGCATGCCATATTGTCAGTATCATTTAGTTCTTATTTTAAAATTTATATTATTATTTTTATTTCATTCATGAGTTAAAGTGTACTTTTAAATTTCAAACATAGAAGATTACTGAAATTTCTTTCCATTATCTAGTTCTACTTTCTCGATGCCATTAGAATCAGAGGATTATGATATCTGTGTGATAATGATTATTTTCAATATAATGTCAAATGACTTGTGGCTAAATAAAGTCTCTACATTTCAACCATGTTTTCTGACTACAATGCAATTGAGTTAAAAATCAACTTTTTTAAATGGTAAGAAGTCTTCAAATACAAGTTTCCACACTCCTTGAGGAGAATAAGCATCATTTGTTGTTTATTAAATCAGACCTCAAATCTTCTGTGTCTTTGCTAATATTCTGTCTGTTTGACTTATCAATAATTAACAAAAGTATGTTGAAATTTCCTATTATTATGGTAGATTGGTTTATTTCTCCCTGTACTTATTTTCAATTTTTGTTTTATATATTTGAGGCTTAATAAAATGGGTGTGTAAGCTTACAACTATCATGTCTTACTGGCAGATTGAATTATTATTATTATATGTTGACCCTCTTCATAACATTGCCTATTTTAAAAATTATTTTATTTGCTGTTCTTTGTCTCGTGTATTTCTTATCTTCCTTTTTCTTACAGCCTTTCTGTTTTTAGTTTCAACTGTTTCTAATAATTAATATGCCACTAAATTTTTTAAAAGTTACCATGTTTGTTTTTTAACCGATAGGTTTAGTCCACTTAAATTTATTGTGATTATTGAAAAAACTGGACTTTGTTCACATCATTTGAATTTGTTTTTTTTCAATGCTTATTTTTTCTTTTCTTATCTGTTATTTAGAGAATCCAGGGCTCAACGTGGCTGTCTCAGACTCAGCTGCCCTGCCCTTCTAAGAGCCCACAGTCTGGTTCCTCATTGACCGGAGGACAATCCTATCTTAACTGTTATTGCTACATTACTCCCTCACCCTACACCACGCCTTGCTTTGGTGTCAGCTTTCTGACATTGTTTGTTTATCTCAATAAATTACCCTTAAGAGTTTCCTTATTTCCAATACGCCCATCATTAGCCAGGACTGGACTGTGATAAGGGAGCGTCATAATGCCCCATTGGCTCACTTTACAGTCTTTCCTATATTTTCTTAGAAGTTATGGGGCCACAGAGGTAAACTGAACATCTGAACCTCCCCGTGAGTACCACTGAGTGCTAACCGGATTAGCCCATGACATGTGCCCATGGGTATGCGTGGCTATTTTCCCAAAGGCTGTGGCTAACCAATGGGTTGAAGGAAATGCATGTTCTTTCCTTCGTGTTCCTTCTTAGTGTGTTTTTTTTATTACACATTATTTTGATCAATCAGTATTTACCATGTATAAAACTATTAGGGTATGAGGACCATGAAGATTTTAGGGGTTCTCACATCCACTAAATGTAAACAGTGCTTATTCACACACGTTGGGTGTGTGGATTATATTTATTATCTTCTCTTCCTTTTCTGTGGTTCTTAAGTTCCTCAAACTTCAAAGTTCCTCAGACAAGTCCTCAAACTTCAAAGAGTTGGGAACCACTACTTGAGATGATTATTTTGAGCATTCGAGGAAAAAAAAAACAAATCCAAAGGCCGACGAGGCCAGGACAAGAATGAGGAGGTGGCCAAGTGGGTTTTGAGAGTCTGGACAGCAAAGGTCAGATTAAACGGGAGCAAACACTGGTCAGCTCCAGCTAATTATTGCCCCCTAAAACTGTAGATCTGGTGTTACCACATCTTTGGGTTAAGTGAAAATAGATATCTAAATGTGTTATATGAAATCTTCAGAGATTTTTAAATGCTGGCAAATCATTGTTAAAATTGTTTGAACATGGTACAGTTCAAATCAGCCATCCACGTAGCCAGGGTGTGGCTCCTGGCGGCCCCTCACATCCTCTGCCGTAGGGTCACACCTCCTTAGCTCTCACCTCCACGTGCAAAGTGCGCAGTCAGTCAGAAGATCAAGTCCAGCCCTGAAATATTTCTGAAATAGGATGACACCAAAAAACATGCACCTTCTGTTCAGATTTTGGGCAGTCTCAGAAGATCAAGACCAGCCCTGAAATATTTCTGAAATAGGATGACACCAAAAATCATGCACCTTCTGTTCAGATTTTGGGCAGTCTCAGAAGATCAAGTCCAGCCCTGAAATATTTCTGAAATAGGATGACACCAAAAAACATGCACTTTCTGTTCAGATTTCGGACAGTCTCAGAAGATCAAGACCAGCCCTGAAATATTTCTGAAATAGGATGACACCAAAAATCATGCACCTTCTGTTCAGATTTTGGGCAGTCTCAGAAGATCAAGTCCAGCCCTGAAATATTTCTGAAATAGGATGACACCAAAAAACATGCACCTTCTGTTCAGATTTTGGGCAGTCTCAGAAGATCAAGTCCAGCCCTGAAATATTTCTGAAATAGGATGACACCAAAAAACGTGCACCTTCTGTTATTTCAGGCAGTCTCTCCATCCATCCAAGTTTTGATTACATTGAAAGTTACCAAACTTGTTCATCCTTCCATCCATCCATCCCTCTGTGTATTCACTCATTTGGACAACAACTATCTTTTAGATGCCTGGCAGATGACCCATACGGTCCAAAAAGGTGGAGTGAGAACAGGGTACGAGACTAATCCCTCCTCTTGGACCATATGACATTCTAAGGAAGGAAGTAGATGATTACACCCAATGATTTCAGGTGGCAGAAGGTGGGATTTGAAGACAGGATAACACCTTGGAGGGGTGGGGAAGAAGAGGATGAGAAGACGACAGTCCTAGAGAGTGTGGCCAGGAAAGCCGAGGTGGCGTTTGCATGAGAAAACGACCTGGCTAAGAAAGGGGCAGCTGCACAAGCACAGAGACTGAGCTTCCACTTCTAGGTGCCAGACAAGAACAGCAAGTGCAAAGGCCTAGAGACAAGGATGGAATGATCTAGATTTATTAGAAGAAATTTGTTAATCCTCTTCCTCAGTACCCCCAAGTCAGCTCTCTTCCCTCACTCCGTTGGCAAGCGCTTTGGCTACCTCTTAAACTCAGGCAGAGTGCCAAGCCTGATTCTCCACCCCACAAGGGCTGATTTCCAGGAATCTGGTTTCCAGGGAGAAGACGGAGCCGCTTCTCTTCTCCCACCCCCAGCTGAGTCCCTCTTTGATCTTCATCCATCTTATCCTGAGAGGGGCCCTTCCTCTGCCAAAGAGCCTCCTTCCTGCTCCTGCCCAGCAGAACCATTGTACTCCTTTCTAATGCCATTCGATAACACTCCAAACCCCTTTTAATGCCTTTACCTGCTCCTCGCAGTGCACCTGCCTTCCAGCTTCAACCATGCCTCACCTTCCCCTCAACCCCGTCTTTTCAGCCTCATCCAGGCCCCAAACTCCCCAGCCCTTTCCTGATATTTGACCTTCGCATGGTGGTTTTTCCTCTCAGAAATGCCATCTGCCTCTCTTTTCCTCTTGTGCAAGACACGGCTCACCCTTCCCAGTCACTTGGTCCTCACGATGGTCCTGACACTGTCCATTGCCTCCCATCTTTTTCACCGTGGGCTTTGTCTCATGGTCCCTCGTAGCCCTTCCCTGCCTCCCACATCTCCGAGCTCCTTGCCCGGCTCACTTTCCAGCTCTTCTATGCTTGCTCTGGCCTCTCACGCAAGCGCTACTTCCTGTCACACTTCAGGCACAACTATTTGGTACAGTAAGTGCTTATAAGGTGAAAGACTGTCAAATAATAAAGTCCCTAAGCCAACCCAGGCACTTGAAAAGGCCCACCTCTGAGCTAGGAGTCATCGCATTTTCCTGGCGATCTCAGAGAATGCCGCTTCTGCCCAGCCTCTTTGAGATGCATTTATCACAATCACAGCATCGCCCAAATCACGATCACAGCATCGCCCGAATCCCGCTCAGTGGAGCGTGTGGTATGGACAGAAACGCTGGTACGAGTGCATCAGCAGTACGGATGAATCACAGGGACGGTGAGTGAATGAGTGAACAAACACTCCATAAAGCACTTTACACAGATCGTTGACTTTAATCTTCAGAGCAACCCTAAGAGATACTTTCCCAGGTCAAATCCCATTTTACAGTTCAGGAAACATTAAGGAATTAAGAGATTAAATTGTTTGCCCAAAGTTGACAAAACTAAAAAGTGGCAGGGCTGGCATTTGAACCCACCACTTGTTTGGTGCTCTGATCCTGTGCTAGTGTGTATGTCGTGGCCACCAGTTAACAGGCGGCTACTGAAGACCTGACCTGTGACTGGTCCAAGTTAAAATGTGCTGTAAAGGTAAAATACATCCCAGATTTCAAAGATGTAGTTAAAATTTAAAAAAAAAAAGAATGAAAAATATCTCATCGAAGATTTTTATATTGGGTACATATTGACATGGTCTAGTTGAGATATATGGGGTTAAATCAAATACAGTATCAAAATTAAGCTCGCCTGTCCCTTCTTACTTGTTCAGTGTGGCTACTGGAAAAATTAAAGTTGCTCTGTGCCTCGTGTGCTTTTCTGTTGGAACATGCAGCTTAAGCTCCGAGCCGCTGCACCCCACTGTGCCCCAGGCCAGCCCCTTCGCCATGCACACCCGAGTGCATACCACACCAGAGACTGCTGGCCTGCGGACAGAACCTTGCCCCTGGCTCTTCTCCTTCCCACCCACTGCAAGTATCCAGGCTCAGCCTACCCCAGTCCCAAGGCAATTGCAGGTCAATTATCTGTTGTTGACGGATAATTACCCTGGAGATGCCTCCTAGGTGGGGTTTAGGGTCTGAACTGAGGACGTAAGGCAAAACGCACTCTAGGTGAAGTTATCCATGAAAAACCCTCAACCCCGGGATGAGGTAGCATTACTTGGTTTCGTCCGTGACAACATGCACGTATATGTGTGGGACAGACTCAGTAATACGCAGTAGATAACAGTACATGGTGAAACATAAGTTTACATAATTTTTCTCCCTATTGTGGTTATCTTGATGAACCATTTGAGAGTAAATTACAGCTATCATGACATTTTAGTCCTCATAATTTTGGTATGTATTTCTTTTTTAAAATTTTTATTGTTATTCTATTACCATTGTGTTACAATATGTATCACAAATTACAAGTTGTCCAAATTTTCCCCCCTTGGCCCCCCCGACCCCGCTCCCAAAGTCAGTCCCCACCCTGTTGTCCCTGTCCAAATGTCATACACATTCTTGGACTAGTCCCTCCCTCTTCTTGCCACCATTATTCCCCTCCCTCTGGTCACCTGTCAGTCTGCATTGCTTAACAAGGTCATTCTCTTACGTAATGGTTACAATTCTGAAAATTGGGAAAGTTAACGTTTTAAAAATACAGTTATCTAATATGTATTCTGCATTCAAACTTGCCCAGAACATCTTTCTGGCAACTTCCTGGATCTAGAATGCAAAGCAGGATCTCGCATAGTGTTCAGTGGTCGTTGGTCATGCTTGGCCTCCTCTGGCGTGGGACAGCACCTTAGCCATCCTTGACCTTTCCCAACATTGGTACTTTTGAAGAGCACAGGGTAGCTGTTTTGCAGAGTGCTCCACCATCTGAATTTGCTGACCGAGTCCTCGTTTTTATCATGAATCCAGGTTTCAAGGGCTTTGCAAATGTGCAACAGAAATGGTCCTGCATTCTCCCCACTGGGCGCCCTGGAGGGGCTGGGGTGGCTGCCCGGCCCACCCTGGTGAGGGAACAGGGAGCATTGACTGAGGTGAGGCTCGCCGAGTTTTCCCATTTCATTAGGAGGAATTTGGGGGTCTTCTTTCATCATTATCACGAGGCCTTGAGTCTGTACAAATACCACATTTCCCAGCAATTTTTACCCAGAGGTTTTAACATTCATGGGTGATTCCTGCCCTGAATCCATTTTTATTAGGATGGTTGCACATTATTTTTAAAGATGTGAAAGAGAGAGTGAGAGGAACACAAGTGAAGGGCTATATTTGCTTTAGCAGGGGCCCCCAAACCCCAGCACTGGTCCATTGCCTGGAAGGTGAGCAGCAGGCAGCTCCTCCCATTCCACCCATCCCTGCCCCCGCTCCGGCCCTGCCCGGCCCCGCCCGGCCCCGCCCCACCCCGCCCCGCTCCGCCCCACTCCGCATACCACCGCACCCATCTCTGGAAAAATTGTCCCTGGTTCCAAAAAGGTTGTGCTACTTTAGATAAAGTCGTGTCTTAAAAGATACATTCTTTTCAGAGGAAATCAAGTTAATGTGAGGTCATTGCCTCAGGCAGTTTCCTCTGGCCCTGGCCCCACCCCCGCGGTCCCCAAACCCCGCCATGGTCCTCAGGCTCCTCTTGTGAAGCAATAGCTTGGTCCTAGGCTGGCTGTGAGGATTGGATGGGGCCTGGCACATAATAATCACTCAGTAAGCATCAGGCAGTTTGGTTTGCACTGCACTTACCAGCAAATCTACCTTATCTCCCCCACGTGGCAGTTGGAGCCAGGATTTCTGATGTAGGTAAAAATAGATAGAAATTGAATGTTTAAAAGGTAAAATGTAGCTTGAATTAGGATTAGAGGCACCAGTACAAACTCATGATATATTTTATCTCTTTTAAAAATTTGTATTTTTTTAACTCTGCTTACTTGAGACCTACTGAAAAGGTCTAGAAACAATATCCAGCCAAAATAAATGAGCATCTCCAGTATCCAGATTATGGTCTCCAAACACTGTTTCTCACTTAAAAAACCAGGAATGGTACACTCTAGGTCTTGGGCAAAAGAATGGACAAGATGGATCTGCAACATCATGTCGTATAAGATTCAGGAGCAAATTTGCAAAGGTCCCCACTCACCAAAGACAGAAAAATGTGAGTATCAGTAGAAAATTATTTCGGTCTACTGAAACACAAAATAAATTTAAATCCATGAACTCTTGGTACTCAGAAAAAGAAAATATAATGCACTGGTCACTCGTGGAGTTCACTAGAGAACCGACTTACTAGTTTGAATACTGGTAAATAAAGGTGATGAATAAATATGTAAATATGCAATGCTGACAGGAAGGCAGAAGGTACAGCCACATTGGAAATAATTTCTGGCACTACCTGGAAAGTGAAAAGAACCCATGGAATGAGAGAAGTATCTATATATCTGGTAAGAGAACTGTGTCCAGAATATACAGAGAATTTTCACAAGTCAATGATAAAAACACAAACAACCCAATTTAAAAAATGAGCAAAGAACTTGAATAGATTATTTTTCCAAAGAAGATGCACAGTTACAGGGTGCAGCCAAGAGTGGGGGACCCCAAATAGGGATTTGGAATGGGGTCCAGAACTCAAGGTGTTCAGGAAATATTAGGATGTGCTCACTGCCCCCGCTCCAGGTGTGGGTGAGGGGAAGGGACAAATGGAGCAGGCCCATTGAGAGCTGTTTCCGCATAGCAACAGCCTTGCAGCTAACCTCTGGTGTGGTCATTTAACACACCTATAACCTTTGACTAGTTACATAGATATGTTAAATAGCTGTGGCCATGCTCTGAGCCAGGGGAATGGAAGTAAATTCCCCACCAATACATAACTGGGGGGCAGGTCCCCTGAGTTACAGCGCCTGCATGGGAGCTTGAAGATGACTGGCTCCATGACATGGGGCCACACCTGCCCAGACCCACGATGGCGACCAGAAAAACTGGAAAGGACAGCAGATTGAGGGCAAGTGTGGCTGAGTGTGGGAGGAGTCGAAAATGGGGCTGCAGAGGAAGATTGGCGTAAGGATTTAAACCCAGACGTGGCAGCCATTGAGGAGAGAGCCGTGCGCTCCTGGCAAAGTGGGGACTCCCTTGGACCTGGGAGGGAGAACCACTTGGCCTTTAGCAGAGTGGGGACTCGTGCAGCCCTGTGAGAGAGAATCACCATGCGGCTTTGGCAGAGTGGCGACCCCCACTCCCCGCAGCTTTGTGGGGAGGGCCCCGCGATTTTGCCAGAGTGCAGACCCCTGAACCTCTGGTAGGAGAGAGGACCATGTGGCTTTGGGGTGCTCCTTTTGGCCACGTGGCCTGGGAAGCAGGAGAGACTTTGCCGGGAAGAAGGGTGAAAGAACTCTTATCAGGAGGCCATGAGAAGGTGCCGCATGGCTTTGGATTAATTGGAGATCCTGCCTGGACAGTGACACAGCTGATGGTGCCGGGAACCGAGGGAGGCCTACCAGCCCGACAGGGATTACTGGGAAGAATCGGGGGCTGCCTGAGCATGGACTTCTATTTCCTTTCTTGAGATACGGTACCCCAGACTGGGCGAAGGGGGAAGGAAGGACTGTGTATGTTTGTGGGTGTTTTTAAGGGGCTTTAGGATTTTGATAAAGACATTAGGTCACTACTTTAAGTTTGTATAGCATTAAATAAACATTTCCTTTCCTTTTCATGAATCTCTGGTATTGAGAAACATCTTTCCTATAGATGGCAGACATAACGGACCTGGGGGGTTTTTTCAGTAATAGTATATCGTCCCAGGCCCCCCTTGTTTGTTCTGTAACAAAACAACTGCTAAGCATATAAAAAAATGCTCACTGGCATGAGTCATTAGGAAAATACAAATCAAAACTATAATAAGATGCTACTTTATACCACTAGAATAGCTACAAATAACAAAGAGACAATGATATGTGTTGGCAAAGAGGTGGGACAACTGGAATCTTTGTACACTGCTGACGAGTCTGCAAAATGCTGTGGCCATGTTGGAAACAGTCTGGCAGTCAATTCCATACCTGGTTAAACAGAGAGGCACCTTAGCCCCAGCAATTCCACTCCTAGGTATATACCCAAGAGGAATGAAAACACATATCCACCCAAAAACTTGCACACAAATGTCCATGGCATCATTAGTGACAACTGCCAAAAGATGTAAAACACTCATATGTCCATCAGCTCATGAATGGATATACAAAACGTGGCTGTCCACACAATGGACTGTTACTCCTTAAAACAGAATGAAGTGTCAACATGTAACACATCATGGATGAACCCTGAAAACATGGTTAAGAAGCCAGGCATAAAGGTCTTATAGTGTATGATTCCACTGACAGGACATGTCCGGAAGAGGCAGATCCATAGGAATGAAGGGACGGCAGGTTCATGTTTGTTGAGGGCCGGAGGGGGAAGGGCGGGGTTTCTGTGTGGGAGGATGGCGCGCCTGAGAGTGGGCATGTGCACCGCTACCCAGTCTTGTGACTACACTAGAAACCAGGGGAGTGTACAATTTAAAAGGATAAACTTTATAGGAAGTGAATTATATTGAATAAAGCTATTTTTCTTTAATTTGTCTTTAGAGCTGCCGCCAAGGACACTATTAAAAAAGTGACCTTGAATAACCCACTCAAGCTCTCTGTGCCTCAGTTTCCTCATATGTAAATTAAAGTAGTGATCATAATAGCTAGCTCTGAGAGCCATTATGAGGATTAAATGAAAATATGAATGTGAAACTTTTGGCAAATGCTCACTCATGGTGAGGGCCCAATAAAGGGTAGCTTTTCCTAACACCATGGTTCGTATCAGACCCCCGGCGCTGTGCTGGGGCCCAGGGCCCACTGGGGAGGGAGGCACGGCGAAGATCAGCTCCTTCTCTGCAGGATCTCACAGGAGCAGGATAAGAACTATCAATTCAGAGAGCAGGAAACACCACAGGACACATGCTGGAGCCGTGAGGGGAGCCCAGGGCTCAGTGGAGGCAAACCCATGGGCATGCTGTGCGCCAGGCAGGGACAGGTGGCTGGAGGATAGCAATGTACTGTGTATTTCTTCTAACCACAGGTGTCGGTCGTCCAGGCTAAGAGGCACCACTATTCTACATATATAAAGATAAAAGTGCTCCCAATTTAATTACAGCTCACCATCAAACCCTACTTCATACACGTGTTGAATAAAATGCAATAATAAATAGGTGCATCTCAGAATTGAGGAAAGATAGTACATGCCAAGCACTTCATCCGAGTTGACTCAAACCTGCAACAATTCTGGGGTCTGTTCAGTCCTTAAGGCCAATCCAAACCAAGTCTAAGGTTCATCAAGCTCCCATGGTGGCCCCTGCCCCGGACCCTTACCTGCCCTGGCTCCAGACCTCAGCCTGACCCTAAAAGCAGCCCCATCCTTAGCACCAATGGCAGTCCTAACTCTATCTCGGCTCTAGCAGGTACATTTTGATTCCCATGCTAGAGACCATAATGACATCCAGCACGGTGACCGGAGTCTGTAGTATTGTCAGCTACCAATAGAGTAAACCTTAAACGTTCTCCTCATAAGGGAACATATTTCCAGCACATTCTTCCATTGCTGGAGGCAGCCCATCAGGGCCTGACTCCCAGCTCTGAGCAGCTGGCCTGGTTGACTGTCTGCACCAGGTGGACGCCCCAGGGCTGTCACAGCCCTCGTAGAGAGGGGACTAGGGTAATCGGATTTGGCCACATCCCACACCCGTGCTCAGCCCCACCTGTCCTCAAAACTCCACCTGGTCCCAGATACAGCAAGGAGGAAGGGCTGCGGTGGTGATTCTGAAATCCTGCACCGCCCGCGCCCCACCCCTGCCCTAGGGCAGTGTGCAAAGTGGGCCACATCTCCTGTCTCAGCCAGTCTCAGCAGCACCCCTGGGAGGCAGAAGGATCTAGAAAGCAGCTGGGCAGGTACCTGCATCTGGTCAGGAGCCAGGCGCCTGTTTCCAACCTTGGGTCCCCTTGCTCACCATCTCTCTCTCTTTTAAGATTTTATTTATTTATTTTTAGAAAAAGGGGGAGGGAGGGAGAGAGAGAGAAAAATATCAATGTGTGGTTACCTCTCACACACCCCCATCCAGGGACCTGGCCAGCAACCTAGGCATGGGCCCTGACTGGGAATTGAACCGATGACCCTTTGGTTCACAGGCCAGCACTCAACCCACTGAGCCACACCAGCCAGGGTCTGTTCACCATATCTCTTAATGAGCTCTACCTCAGCATCCACTGCATACCACACTGAGGTTGCATGTGTATCTGTGCATACGTCTGCCACTTAGCACCTCCGTTCTCAGGCAGTGAGACCTTTAGGTTTCTGTAGTCGGAGAGTGATTTTGTTCGTACAGGGTGGGGCAAAAGTAGGTGTATAGTTGTTCCTTTGGAAAATACTACAATTAATAAATAATAATAAGAGAATAAACTCCTTGTTTTGCATACTCACAACTAGAAACCTACTTCTGCCCCACCCTGCATGTATCACTCTTGTGCTCACAAAAAAACAAGAAACAGAAGCAGTGTGAATTGTTCTCCTCCAACGTCAGAGTCCGACTTCTGTGAATCCAGCCCCTGTGTTCCCACGGAGCCTCAGCCTCTGGGCCGCCACGCATGCTGAAACCATTCAAAACAAACTCCTCTAGTCCTCACAGCATATATGGACTGGACTACAGTTAACCCCAATTTACAGGTGCAAAAACTGAGGGCCAGAGGGATTGAAAAACTTGCCCAAGCAAACTGATACAGACAAGAGTCTTGCCTACACCAAAGCTGTGCCTGGAAATTTCCTCCTTGCCTGGCTGGGGGCTGAGCAAATAGAATGAGGCTTTGGGCAGATCTGGGTTTGCATAATACTTGCACTTCCTTCTTACAGCCTGGGGGACCACTTAATCTCTGAGGAGAGCATTTCCTCCTGTGCAAATGGGATAATAATGCTAATTATAGGGACTTTAAAGTGTATTAAAGATAAGGAAATACTATTGGGATTCTCTTTATCTTTCCCCTTGAATGGGGACCTAGATTAATTTTCTGAGCCCAGGTGAGTTTCCATACAATGACTTGAGTCTTAGAAGTGTTCAGGGCCTTGAAAATGCTATATCCAGACCCCCAGGATGCCTCTACAGGCCGAGGTTCAGACCAGCCCGTGTGGGGGTGCAGGTAGGTACCTTGCTGTCCCTAGAACGCTCGTATCGGTGGAATCCCTTTTGTGTGCTGGAGTCCTGTAACGATACCCCAGCACGCTGTCCGGCGTGGGCGAACACTCAGACCCAGAGACCCTGGAAACTGCTCTGTTACCCCAATGCACCAGCTCTGAGTGGGTGAACCCGGGATGTGAGCTCAGGTTTGTCTGAGGAGAATGGTTGGTCCAAAACCTCGTGGCTAATACTCCCCAAGACTGTTGACACAGACGAAGCAGGCTCACTAGTCTGCTTAAAAAAAAAAAAAAAAAAAAAAAAGCCTGGCAGGGTATATGAATATGCCTATGGAAAAATCAAACTTGTGTCTACACTGGAGTTACAAGTCTACATGACTCCCGATAACTTTGCACTATGACAGTAACATCCTGTCCCTGTTCGCTGCACCGGGCAGCTAAGATCACCATTCAAGTTCCTCCTTCACCATCACTTGTCATTGCTGGAATCTCTTTTGAGTGTAAACTCCATGAAGTCGGGGGCTTTTCCTCTTCCTCTTCTTCTTCCCGGCACCCAGAAGGCAGATGAGAAATGCCTGTTGAGTGATTGCCCCGTGAGTATAAATGCGAAGGATCAAAAATATTAACTCCATGCCTTATAGCAGCCATGCCTTTGTTGTTGTTTGAATTCCTTGTTCACTACTTCCAGCTCAGTTTTGTGAACACCCACTGTGCCCCTGCCAGGCACCTTCAGGTGCCAAGGGACACAGGTGTTAGTCATTATACTCACACCCCCTCACTTGTTTCTCAAAGATGAAGAGGGACACGAGGCAAAGACTAAGGTCCTCACTGCAGAGATAAGTGAACACATGTGAGGGGCAAGTTTTGGGACTTGAATCTGGTCTTGAGACTTTAAACCTGCAATTTGCCCAGCTGCTGTCTAGGAAGCCAGGGGAGCACGTCATTAGCAGGGGGGCCACATTCCCAGGGATGCAGTTTTCCCGGGATGAAGTGTTAGTGGAGGAAGTGAGGAGGGACCGGCTGGGCAGGTCCTTATCAGGAGTCCTTTGTCTGACCTTGCCGCTGCCGGTGCGGAGGAGGAAAAGAGATTCTTGTGTTGGAGACTCTGGGTTTGGATGCTTATTTAACTTTCATTTCACAAGCAAAACATAAAGGGCCTGTCTTTGTGCAAAAAAGGAAAAATATTGGCGATGAGGCTCCAGTCCCTTTTCACCAGCCGCCATCCCAGCCCCTCCCACAAACAGGTTATCACTGCCGTTCATTTGGGTCGTGGACCTTCCGGGTCTTTTTCTCTCATGTTTTTATTTCCCCCTTAAACGTGATCTAACACGTGCTATGTTCCAGGCATTGTCTGAACTGCCTTCCGAATATTAACTCATTTACGTTCGCGACCCCACAGAGAGTAGTGCGGTGTCCCGCGGATGCGCACACGCGCGCACGGAGTGATACCACGCTAGAATTCTCTAACTTGCTCTCAAGGATAACAACACATCCTGGGGTTTTCCCATCTCGGCACGCATGCCACTGCTTTACCGTCTTCGACGGCTGCGTGCTTGGTTACCCAGTGTAAGTGTGCGGTGGTTTTTTTTAATGAGTACCCTACTGGTGAACATTCAGGTTACTTCCATGCCATGAATACCCGCCCACAAAACCTTGACTACGCCAGTTAAGTGTGGAAGGGATTTCTGGGGTAGACTTGCGTCGGGGGTCTGGAACCTTACCTTTGGCAGGTTAATCTCTGAGTCGCGTGTGCTTGCGCACAGCGGTTGGGCCTATCAGTGGGTCAGTGGGTCAGTGGCTCGGTGGGTCGGCTGCGGGTGGGGAGCTTACGACTGAACTCTGACCTGGAAACTGGCCCCGTCCCACTGGCTTTCCTAGGCCCGCAGACAGGGACACGGGGCGAGGGCTGCCTCACTTTGGGAGGAGCCGCACCCTCCAGCAGGTGGTCCTGGGGCTCCTCAGATTCACCGCAGCTGGAAGCCACCTTGATTTCTCCCAAAGCAGAGCCGAAGTGGCCGGTTGTTTGAAGGAGCAAAGGCCAGGCTGCACTGGGAGGGGTCGGTGGGCCGGAGTTCCCGAGCTACCAGGAGGCCCATGGAGGAATGGCGGCACCCTGACTTGCAGCCCTGAGACCTGGAGCGGGTAACTGGGCACCTCTGGCCTTCGGTTTCCTCATCAGGAAAGCCGAGTTTCTGCCCTGTGCCCTGCCCCCATTGCTTTCACCTGATAATCAAATGAAGTCGTAGAGAATTTAAGTTCCTAAGGAAAACACCATTTCCCTTGAAAATTCACCCCCCACAGTATTTAACCTTCTGTCGTGCAGCCAATCTTCACCATCCCTGGGTGAACACAGTTCTTAAACTGCTCGCGTGGGGGACTGGGGGCCTCAGTGGTAAGTCTCTGAATGTGCCAGGCACTTGGCACCTGTAGAAACGACGGGCAGCTGCCTGGTGAGAGCTTGCTTCCTACCCTCACTCTCGCACCCTCTGAAGGGGCCCCTACCACCCCCACTTTACAGAGCTGAGGACTGAGCCTCAGCATTCACAGGGCTTGTTCCAGCTCACACAGCTCATGAGCACCTGAGCTGCAAGTCAGCTGACTTACATGCCCCCACTTAGGTCTCTAGAGGTAGCCATCTTCACCTTTCCACGGCCAGGAGAAGGCATCATGGGAGGCCCGTTGTGTCTGGGCAGCTCTGCTCCCACACCCCTAGGTGGCCTGGAGCTAGATCCTGACCTCTCTGACCCTCCGGCTACGCCAGCAGGGAGGGAGGTATCGTCCCCAAAGACAGCGGGACTCCGATTCACTTGAGTCATGTCAGGTGTCTGAACTAGGAGAAAACGTGTACTTGTGTCCAGATTGCTCCCCCAGCTCACAGATGGGAAAAGGAAGGCTCCAACCAGGGCATAACCAGGCAGGTCTGGGGAGTCTTCACGCTTCCTTCATTCAGGACCCACTATGGGACACCCCGTTCAGATGTGTCAGTCCTCAGATTCAAAGGTGACAGCCGGCATGCCTGCCTGTGTACACAGGTGTGGCTGAAGAGACACAGGTGTTCCATGCAGACCAACCCTAGCTGCACCATGGTCCCAGCCAGCTTCTGGGGGGCTGCCTTCTCCCTCTCCTCCTCTTTCCTTTATTCCAGCAGGGCACCCACTGTGTTTAATTAACACTCTCCTGCTAATGGTCTTTGGCCTGGATTTGGGGAGATCTAGAAGCAGGGGGGCTCGGGCAAAGGTGAAAATGTATTCTTCCCTTAAACAAAGAGTTCGTTAGCACAACCATTGTGCCAAGGCCTGTGGCCAGCTGTGGGAGATAGAGAGTTGAATCCATGCTGATTCAGCTGTGGTCCCTGATCCGACACCTCTACCTGCAGGAAAACTTGTTCTGGGGCACAGAAAGTCCCCACCAAGTATTTCTAGGTGTTCAGAGTGAGAGAGGGGACACATGCACATGGCAGGACAGGGAAACCAGGGGTGGACATCAGAACCAGCAGGGGACAGCCATGGAGGAGGAGAGGGCACAGGGAGAGTCCTGAGGGATTGTGGGGCGGGGAGGCAGGGAAGGGACTCGGTGCCAGGGAGCAAACGGTCTTGCCTGCCAGGCTGAACGGGGAATCTCTGTTGTTTGACAAGAGTTGACATAGGATGAGAGCAAGGGGGTGGCTCTTGGAGGTGACCAGAACCAAGCTCAAATTCAGGCCTCAGCTGGGAGACCTTGGGCAGATAATGACCCCTGTATGGTCTTGGTGTCCTCTTCAGAAACAGGTCCCACCTTCAGACGGTGTGGCGACCATCTGCTGAGCTCACCCAGACGGTCCTCTGCTTCCCTCTGCCTTTTGGGCCAGAGCTTCAGGATCGGGTGCCAGGTCCACTGGCTCCATTTTCTAGAACTGAACCAATAGTTTGCGCTGATTTGCACATGGTCATGCTGGCCCTCGGCACCAGTTCAGGCCGCTCTGTGCCCCAGGACACAGATGTTTGCTCTCAGTTAGGACATGAACCCATAAAAAGGCAATTTGAGGCTGCCCCCCCACCCCGACATGGACCCGAGAAGGGAGATTTCACAGCAACGCCGGCTCTGTGAGCGAGAAATATTCAATAAAGAACTTCCCCGAAACATGGAGTGGTGTGCATTCGCCACACATATTCAATATCCATCTTTCATCGGAAGTGCCGAATCCCTCTGCCAAGCAAGGGCTCTCCACAGCAGCCCGCCCTGCTGCCGCTCCCCTGCACTGCAGGGCTTGAACGGCGAACGAGTTCGTTTAAAAATCACTTCAAGTCCAACTTTCACTTGGTCACCCCGGTCTAGTTTAACTTGGAAAGCTACTTTCTGAGGGTTTGGGCGGGGTTGGGGGGAGAATGGCCAAGGCTTAAAATCAGAATGTGGACAGTATTATCAAAAACTTATGTTCCCGTCTCAAAGTCAACTGGAGATATTTTAAGATCCAAACAACTCCAGAATTCTAGAGTTTCAGAGAAAGTATTGTCATTAGTTGGGCACGAATGTGTTTTGACGTCATCATTTCACTCGCAAATATTGCGTTGACCTGCCAGGCAGAGCAGAAAATGCTATTTCTACGAACCTTATGAGAGGGGAATGAAATGTTCTTTAGGGACCTGTTTAAAAAAAACCCAAAAACCTGTGAAGAAAAAAAAAAAACCTGTGAGGGATCATGTAGACAAGAAGGGGTTCTTTTCAGTTCAACTGTCCTATGTTTGGCTCATATACTGAATTCCCCAAGCTATCATTACTCGGAACAGACTACTTTCCCCATAATACATAAATTACGAACAACCCAATGGCATGGGAGATGGACTCCTGTGATTTTAAAGCCAAGACCTTCTGGTCTGCAGAAAGAATTTTACTGCTAAGTGAAACCAAATCCACATCCTGGTTCAAGCACCATTCAGGTTTGCTCCCTGGCTGAGGGCAGACACCCAAAACACGAAAATAAACACAAGCTTCAGGAAGGAGGTGACCAAGGAGCCGGCTGGTATTGGAACTGACTGGTTCAGAAATGGTCGAGCATGTGCAACAAAGGAGTAGCGGGCCGGGGAAGGAGGGGGGTGTGTGTGCGTGTGTGTAGGGCAGTGTATTCCTGGCTAAGAAAAGATCATGAAGGCCCCACCAAAAATCAAACAAACTGAAAGTTTGGGTTGTCCCTGGGAATTCTCCTTTTCCCCATCAGGGACAAGCAGGGAACTGGCCTAAATTCTCCAGTAAGGGCTCCGCCTCCTCGGCTCACAGCAAGCCCAGCTTGAGTCACAGTTTCAGACCACTCTGATGGTGGCATTGAACAAGTGACACAGCCTGTGGCCTCTAGAAGTGGCTCTCCCTCCTACCCCCATTTCCCTGACTCTGCCTGACTCCTTAGGCTTCCAAAACCTTGGTTTCTGCACATAAGCTGTAGGCGAGGGAGTATGGCTGCAGCTTGAAAAGGCAGACAGGAGTCACTGGGCCCTCATAAGTGCCCTCCTAGGGGTGCAGAAGACTGCTCAAAACCACACTGATGGCGATACCGAAGCGAGCTGGAATTTCCTTCAGCCCCACCTTGAAGGACAAGACACATCTGGGAATGTGCTTGTCAGCTCCTCACTCCCACAATTAAAAAGAATCAACAACATCACCCCAGTAAACTCAATAAAAAGAAAAAAATTACTAACACACACACACACACAACACTACCTCACATAAATTTCACATCCAGCTCTTGAGACGACCTATCAGCAAATGTCCACTTTATCAAATCTTCTTTAAAGATATAAATACACTAATGAAGCGGTATATTGCACATATCTCCACCAATAGTAACTTCTCTCAACCCAAAATCTTATATATGTAATACGACCACCCACGCACGGCTATCTTTTCCTATAATCTTCAGTTTTATCTTATAATATTCTTCCTTAAAAAAATAAAGACGAAAATTCTTCAACCTCCCAAGTTATCTTTTAAGTATTAAGTGTTCCCTTTTTACCCAAAATATATGCCTTGCTTTGCTAACTTTAATCACAAAGTTTTGAGGGTTTCTGAAAGTTAAGCAGCTTAAAGCTTCAGAATTAATTTATTAGCAAGTCAATTGTTTTTCCAAGACTTTAAAACTATAGCTAACAAAAAAATTACCCTTATCCATATCCAAATGAACAGAAAGTTTAGACCAGGATGTAGAATGCTTAGAAAGACAAAAGCAAAAAAACAAAAACTCAAAAGCCTGGTGGCTTCTTTATGTCATGGAATGTGTCCTTTCCCTTCTGGCTCACAGACCACAACATGTGTGTTGGAATGCACAAGAAATGTGAATGAAACACCTCCTCCTGTCTTTGCCCAAGACTCTTCTTTCTTAATTACATGCCCCCAATCCCCTGTTCTGACAAAGAGGATCTCCGTTTGCTCCGAAGTTTCAGCCGTGGCAATGAAACCGGTCTCCATTGCTTCATGACTGTCCTCGGCCCCCCATACCTCCAAAACTGCACAAAGAGACGGTGTCTCCGGGCAAGCCTGCGTGTGACAAGCTGACATGCACAACAAACACGGGCAGAATGGGGGGGAACAGAGGGGCAGTGGTGCCGGCCCTGTCCCCACGCACCCGAAATCGGCATGTGGCCCTGTCTAACAACCACAGTGCACTGGCTCTGCACCCCCCCCCCCCGGGCGACCTGCGGGCCAATCCACATTCCAAAGCTTATTGATGGGAGACGGATATATTAGCAACAAATGGGCTTATGCCAATACGTGTGTTTCAGAAACCCTGGCAGCCCACAGTGGCCTCTGGACGGGGCCCTGCCCCGACTTCTCTCCCAGTAGCAGCCTCCCACCGAGAAAGATCCTGCGCCTGGCTCAGACCCGCCATTTGTGTCCAGTAATTCCATGTCCAAGATGACTCTCTTCGGAGACTGAGTGATTTTTGCATCTTAATGGATGGCTCTGGGACACGGAGCCATTTTACTGGGAACATCCCGAAGTGATACCCAGATTTCTTAACACCTATTTGTATGTTGGACTGATTGGCTTGGCTCTAAGACAAGCATTTAATGACACGCCAGTCAGTCCCAGCCCCGCTTAAGTGTCCCCTCGGATGGGCCAGCTTAAAGAAGAATGACAGAAAATGTTCTTTAATAACTATGGTTTATCCATTCCTTTCAGATAGTAAGTGGCACATTCTCACCTCATTTGCAGCTTTTAATCTCAAATGGACATTGCTTTTGAAATATCCTCTTTCTTTCTTTCTTTTTTTCTCCCCGAGGCTGCCACTTGAAAGTTGAAATCTAGCAAGAACGGTAATGGTCGGTGCCAGCTTTCTGAATTACAGGGTGACTGCCTGAGCTGATCCTAAAAAGCAAGTGTCTTTTTTATGCCGCATAAAAGGCTGAAATGTTTACATATCAAAAGGCTATAGGCCAATTTCTGTCAAAATTACACATGAAGTTAAGCAGTACAAGCAATTTATTTAAACACTAGTCATTGTAGAAAAATTCAAAACCATATGCTCTTTTAGCAGTTTTTACAAATGCATTTGACCCGTGACTTGGCTAGACATACAAGCTTCATAATTTACTCTAAATTTCAAATCCCCTTGACGTTTAAATAAAAGATCTTCATTAATGAGGTTTACATGAATGAAAACTTTAGAAGCTGATATCGATTAGCGAGGGGCTTCGGGAACCGTCTGTGCACTCGCTCTAATTTTCAAATGACTGACTTTGCTAATCATTTCAAGAGAAAGTTCCACTGAGAACAAATTATCATCATTTGCATGCTGCGATTCTCAACAGCAACGGTGCAGCCACTTTGAAACAAACTTTAGTAAATAGCTCCCGCTGAAAGCGGATTTCTGCAACCCTGGGAACCCCCAGCTCTTTTTTTTTTTCTTTTTCCCCCTGATGTTTGGGAACACGTCGTTTTTCGACACCCTCCTCTTTATCCCCAGTGTTATGTTGAATTTTCCTAACACCTTGATTATTCCGTCCTCAGGGGCTCCGTGCGTGTATTTGGAATGTTGCGAAAACTTCCAGCCAAACTCAGCTAGTAAGCGTCTCTGCCTCCTGCGGAATGCGGGGCCCCAGCCCTGGTGCGCGCTGCCCCTTAGTGGGGTGGCATTCGTGCCTCCGCCCACCTACTCTCACAGGGAAAATTCCTGGAGGCTACCGGAGGTGTCCTTGACGGAGCAGCACGGCCGTTGAGCCCGTTTTGAGCACTCATTTTGAGGCACTGGGGTTTTTTTTTTTAACCCCAAATACAAAGTCGAATTGCACTGTCAAACCTGCGGGATCTGCATGCTGCGCACAGGCTGCCGCCGGCTGGGCGCTCTGTCCCTAATGCCCCTGACCCCTCTAACCGGCCTTGCAACAGCTCCACACCTCTGCAAAGGACACGCCAGCCTCTTGCACATGTCACGAAAAACCCTTCTTAAACGCATCTGATTATGAACTCTGCTCTGTGACAGGGCAAGAGGTTGAAAGAATTAAGAAAAGAAAGTTCCTGAAACCGTAAGAAGTTGGGGCCGTAGATGCATTTTTTAAAGAGCCACTCTGTGAGTGTGTGTGAGTGTGTGTGTGTGTGTGTGTGTGTAATGATGATGATAGTGGGCGACGCTTTTCTCCATGATGAAAATATCTTGGGGCAGGAGGAGATACCCAAACACACGCTCTAAATTTGGGCACGCTGTTTGACATCAGAGAAGCAATTTAATCTATGCTCTGTGAATCAATTTAGCGATGACTGCGGCGCAAAAGCGCCCGGACAGATGCGGAAGCGCAAATATACCTTATGCATGTAGAATCCGCTTATGCATTCTTTAATGTCTTAAAAATGAGGGCTATTACCGGGGCGACCGACTCCTCGGCAAACACATTTTCATAGACTTCTGCGTGGTGATTGCTTTGTGTGAAATCGTGTTTGGGTGATAATAGGGAAAATCAATGGCGTGTTTACTGCGTCTCCGACCTAAGCGCTCGCCAGCCGCCCGCGGCAGCTCCGGTCCTCCCATGCTGAGCAGTGCGTGCGGGGCTGACAAACAATCGCGTAGCAACACGAGGTGGGCAATTTGCGTTCGTCGCATTTGTTATTCCAACAGTACCGGGAGACACGAGGCCGCTGATTGTTTGTTTAGCGCGTTTCGGACACTTGTGGGTTTCGGCCGGAGGAGGAGGTGGCCGCGACCCCGACTGCCTTCGGCTCCTGCCTCCCTGCGGACAGAGTGGAACGCCTGGAGATCCAGGGGCAAGCTGGGGTGGAGGCGGGGGAGGCCCCATGGTGCCGGGGGTGAGCTCCTGGAGAGCTTGTTGAATAACTGAAGGAGGATGACCTCGGGGTCCCTGTGACCTCTTCCCAGAAAGTGCCCGCTGCAAGAGAACAGAACTTTCGAACCCCCTTTCCTTTTCTTGGTCCCAGCTGATACCCGGACCCTGCCCTTGGGTGGGGGTGGGGACAGCACACTCCTTTGTCCCAAAGAAAAGGACTAAAAAAAAAAAAAATGCCCCTAAATCCAACCTCAGTCTCCTCGGCGAACGGGTAACCATTACAGAGCCTCGTTAAATGTTAGGGATGCGAGAGACCCAATGAAGCCCGGCGTTGGTTCCAGTGACTAAAAAACCTTAGGCCGAGAGAGGAGGGATGGTTTGCAAAAGTGGCAACGTGCGGTCTGGAGATCTGACTCGCGGTACAGTGCTCTTTCTCCCGGGAGTCAGTGGCACTGGGGGAGGGCCGCAGGAAAGCAAGGGTGAAGTCTGAATCTGATTCTTAAAAAGAGCAATGTACCCAGTGCAAGGAGGCATGACGGCGTGCGCAGGGGAGGTCGCCTTATTCGAAAACTCGGAGGCACTCTCAGATCTGCGGGGAAGTCTCCGTGCCGCGCTGGTCTGAGCACCTTGGCAGAAACCGACAAGGACTCCTTCCCTGTTTCCCGCGGTGCCTCGGGCAGGCTCCGCGAATGTCTGCAAAGGTCCACTCCCGCATCACCGCCGCCCGCGCCCAGCCACCAACACAAACGCAGCCAACGCCCCTGCGGAAGTGCAGCCTCCTGTTGTCTTCCAGCAACTGTACCCGGGACAGGCTGGGAGGAGTGTGTGTGCCCGGAAACTGGCGGGTTTTACGTCTGTAAGAACGGGGGGGAAATGCCTCTTTCTTTGGTTGGTAGGAGAGGGAAGGCGCTACACACACTTCCTTACCCAGACCTTCCCTCTCTGAAGGGGAGGATCACACTCCTTCCTCTGCAAGCGGTGTGTATAGTAAAAATCCACCGTCTCCCCAAAGTTAGTCCCATCTTCGTCCTGCCCTAATCTCCGCCCTACAATCGCTTCTTCGTTTGCTCAGCACTTGAAAAAAGAAGCAAGGCTCTCAGGCCACCAGCGGGTGGGCGTCAGGGCGCCGAGGTCCGTACCGGGAGGCCTACGAGGGGGAAGCGCCGCCGCCTAGTTTCCCCGGGCCGCTCTTGCGCGCCGCCAGAGTTCTGCGCTCTGACCTGGGAACAGCAATTGACCAGTGCCCTTTCCCCTTTGCCCCAGCGCCGAGAAGGAGGCAGCCCACATGCTTAGACCTAGTACAGCGACTTCAGACAACCCTGCGAGGACCCCTGTTAGTTAACCAGAGAGAAACAGGGGGATATGGGCGTGAGTTAAAGGCGCCCCTCTTTCGGAAAACCCGGCCTCTCGTCCCTCCGCCGTCTCGCTTGGGCCTGCATTGCTCCCTCCCCTGGAGTGACCGGAGTGGCCTGCGTGAAAGCCCGAGAACGGACAGCTCTGCAAGACCCGGCCTTGCAGGGAGTCCGCAGGACCTCGGGGTCTCCTTTCGTTCCGCGCGCACCGTCTCCTACCTTCTCGCAGGGCTCTGGGCCGCCTGCGCGCCATCGTGGGCTGGATGCGCCTCCAGAGGCTCTGGCGGGCGGGGAGTGCCGCGCAGAGAATCCGGCAGATCGCCGCGGCCGCCTGCGGAGAGCCCCGCTAGTCGGCGGAGGCACGGAGAGCCCAGCCTGGGCCTGCCGGTTGAAGGACCGCTTAGTGGCCTGTCCCGGTCAGAGAGCGGACAAGGGAAGGGGAAAATGCGACTTAATTGTTGGGCGGTGGGGGGTTGGCGGGCGGCGCGGCGGTTAGGGAATCCTCAAAGCCTCATTTTTGGATTAAAACAAAAAGGGTTTGGAGGAAGACACCACATTTCCAAAAAGAATGATTTTTAAAAGAAAAGAAAAAACACAAAACCTACCGACACCTATGCTGGAAACAGCGGTTCAGAACGCTACTTTTGATGGCCAGTTTAAAACAGTGGCTGAATTGGGCTTCTGCTGTGTGAGGCCTAGGGACTGGCTGCTATGGTAGTTTTCAAACCCAAAGTGACTGCAAAAACTTAAATATATATAAATATTTAAAGAAGCACAATACATCTTTCATCGTTTTTGCCTTTACAAATTTTGGGCTGTGCAAAAACGAAAGTGTTGGGAGTGGCGGTTAACCAATATTCCATTAGGGAGAAAATCTCAAGATAAAATAAAGTAATAAAATAGAGGAGCAACTAGGCAGTGAGTGCATGGGGGTCCGGAGGAAGAGCGGCATTTTCGATCCTTCCTGCGGCGGACGCAGCCCCCCATATTTTCTAAAAACAAAACAAATTCAGAAAGGACAAGAGGGAAAGAGAAAAAGTAGCCCCAACGTAAAAACCGGCCACAATGAATTTGAGTTTTGTGCAGAGGAAATTGCACCCAATAATAGGACCCAATCTGAGGGGAAAGGCGGGGTGGGGGGCCGGAGAGGTCCAGCGGAGGGAGTTGTTAACTGCGGCTGCACAATGGCATTAATGAGATTAACCGAGGCAATTAGGCCGCCCCACTCGCTCCGCAGGTCCGCGGAAGGGCGGCCGAATGGAAAAGATTAGGTTAATTTCATTAATTCACAATCCACAATCTCTTTTCAGGCCGCTTAACCTCCTCCCCTCCGCACCTCTCCCCCTCCCCCCACTCCAAAGGCCCCCCACCCAAAGGAACAGAACGGGCCAAATCTGGTTCTGTTTGTCATCTGCATATTACCAGGAACTAAATCCAGGATGACGTCGACTCACTATAAAACCAACAAGAGGTTCAGTTGGGCTAAACTCCGTCCTACCCGCGGGTTGAGTTCAGCAAACGCTGCGGCGAGGGGAGGGCAGGAGGAGGGAGAGCGGACGCAAGGGGCGGGGAGGGAGAAGGACCGCGCGCTCGCCGGCGCTCTCTTTCGGTTTGGTCCGCCTCAGAAGGAGAGTGGACCCCCCCACTTTGCGGCTCTTCCCTCCGAGCTTCTCCACCGCCCCCAGGTCCCGGCGCGGAGCTCGGGGATGCCCGCCAGCATGTTCAGCATCGAGAACATCCTGGCCGCTCGGCCGCGCTGCAAGGACTCGGTGCTGCCGGTGGCTCCCAGCGCCGCGGCTCCCGTAGTCTTTCCGGCCCTGCACGGGGACTCGCTCTACGGCACCAGCGGCGCCGCCTCCTCGGACTATGGCGCCTTCTACCCGCGCCCTGTGGCCCCCAGCAGCGCAGGCCTCCCGGCCGCGGTCGGTGGCTCCCGCCTGGGCTATAACAACTACTTCTACGGACAGCTGCACGTGCAGGCGGCGCCCGTGGGCCCGGCCTGCTGCGGGGCCGTGCCGCCGTTGGGCGCCCAGCAGTGCTCCTGTGTCCCAGCGCCCGCAGGTAGGGTCGCGCTCGCTCCGGCCTTCGCCGCCTGCCGCGGTCCGCAGCCTCTGGGGCGTGATCCGGTGGTGGCTCTAACTTTTTTCACTTTGCACAGTTTTCTCTTCTTACAAGACTGAATTCTCTTCCCCCCGCCCCCCACCCCGGTCCGACCCTCTTTTGCCGATAGGGCGCAGGGGTTTGCACACTCGCTGCAAACTTTATGCTGAAGTTAGAGGAAACGGTAACTCTTTGCCTACATAGGGAGACTCAGGCTTTTCGGACTCCCTTCCTGGCTTTGGGGGTGTGCGGGTGGATGCCGGGGCACCCTCCCCCATTTCCCTGCACCCTCGATTTCCGTGCACCTCCAATTCCCAGCATCCCCTTGCAGACGACTTAAAAGTTGGAGTGACTGCGGCCGACGTGTGCGCGGTGGCCAGGGAAGTAGCTGACCGCCTACTGTCCTCTGTTGTAGGCTACGAGGGCCCCAGCTCGGTGCTGGTGTCTCCGGTGCCGCACCAGATGCTGCCCTACATGAACGTGGGCACGCTGTCCCGCACCGAGCTGCAGCTCCTCAACCAGCTGCACTGCCGGCGGAAGCGGCGGCACCGCACCATATTCACCGACGAGCAACTGGAAGCGCTCGAGAACCTCTTCCAGGAGACCAAGTACCCAGATGTGGGCACCCGCGAGCAGCTGGCCCGGAAGGTGCACCTCCGGGAGGAGAAAGTGGAGGTAGGCGCTGCCGGGTGCGCTTAAAGGCCCTTTGCAAAGAATAGGCCCCCCAACCGGTTTTGCTCGGCCCTCCCTGAGGTCTCCCTGCGCCTAAAAACTTCCCAGGGGCGGCCCGGAGGCTGCTGGAGGGCGCTTTAGGCCCAGGAAGTTGAAGGAAAAGGCGGAAGCGGGAGCGAGCCTCCTTTCTTTTTGTTGGTGCGAGCGCGGGGGCATCCCGGGGTCCGAGCCACACTGAGCCCCGGGGCGCCCCGGCATTGGGGCAGCGCGCCTTTGATTTTAACTGTTTGCCCGCCCTTGCGCGACAGGTCTGGTTTAAAAACCGCCGGGCCAAGTGGAGGCGGCAGAAGCGGTCCTCATCGGAGGAGTCGGAAAACGCAGAGAAGTGGAACAAGGCGTCGTCCAAGGCGTCGCCGGAGAAGAGGGAAGAAGAAGGTAAAAGTGATTTGGACTCGGACAGCTGACGGCCGCCGGCCGGCCGTGGCGCTTGCCGAACTCGAAGGACTTGCACAGACGGACGATGCTACTTTTCTTGCACACACGCTGCCTTGCGGGAGGGGGTCGAGAAAGCGGAACGAGGAGCTGTAAATAGTGTACGGAGCCCGGGGGGCCGCGCGGAGGCCGGGGCCGCGCGGGGGCTCCAACCCGGCAGCAGAGGCGGCTGCCGCCGGCGCCTTGTTCCGCACCGTAGTATTTATAGTTAAATTAACGGTGACCACACAATAAAGTGATGACGATATAGACGGGTCACGTTCCGTATTTCCTACCTCTCCAGCACCACCATCTGAGGCCCAGGAAAGAAAACTTTAATCTAGCTTCGGAAGAAAAATTGGGCAGCTCTGACCTGTCCGAAAAAGAGAGATAGAGAGAAAGTCTGGGTAGGAATCCGTCAAGGGGCGGGTGTTCTTGTTTGAAAGCACATTTGGTCTCTAGGTCTCCAGGAAGGAGTGAAGAATGCGGGGGTTGTTGGGGGGCGGGGTGCAGCATTGCCCAGGAGAGGGGCAGCCCGGGGTCCCAGTCCTCCCAGATCCGTGGGGAGGAGGACTCTCCCTCCTTGCTGCCGACAGGAAGCTCTATCCAGGCTGCAGAATCCACCCTGGAACAGGGAAAACCTGGGAAACTCTCGGGACTCCCGGGTGCTCTCCAGGCCCTACTACTGCGAAGTCCCCAGACCTAAGGAGGAGGGTTCCCCAGTGAAATTACGCAGTCCAAAAGCCTTCTCTTCCTATGGTTTCCTGGGTCTTTCGTGGTCTCTACTGCTGCCCATCTCCAGGGCAAGCGCTACTGCCCCACAACTCGCGCTGCCCACGGATCTACCTGCCCCCCACCCTCGACCCCCGCGCACAGTAGAGACCTCGGTGGTGCTGGGCGCTTCGTGCCTCCTCCTAAGCTTCAGGTCCCAGCGCTCCATATGCCAACCAGACCGGAGAGCGCACTGGCTGCTGAGTCTGTGCGGGTCGGCAGTGCAGAGCCCCAGGTTCTCCCCCTCAAACTGGCTGTCTCCTGTCTGCGTAAACTGGGGCCGAGAGCGCGCCCGCCGGGTGTGCTGGGTCTCACCCTGAGAAGGCCTGAAGAAGCTTCCCTGGGTAACTGACAAGTGCTTGGGATAGGACCCAAGACTAGAGCATGCCTTCTGTATGGTTTCCAGGACCATGCGTGGGGGGAGGGCGGTAGGAGAGGCCAAGGGCCAACAGAAATCGCGTTTAGTGCGTTCAACGTTATAGATTTTTGCATTAAGTCCATTTTATAAACAAGGAAGCTAAGACTCAGCTCCCCTGCTTGCCTGATTTATCTGCTTCCCCCGGAGTAGGGGAGCCCGCGCTTCCCCAGCTGCCTCCCCATTTGGTGTAAGGGCCCCCCAGGGGAAGGGTGGGCCTGGGCTGGCTGGGGAGCACACTGCACGCGAGGGAACAGCTCTTTACAAGAAGCAGTATTTTTTACAGCTTCTTATACATTTCAAAGGTGCTCCTGGAGCCGATGAAATATGGGGTGACTCCTGATTGGGCCTTTTTAGTGAGGATTACTCCTGGACAAGAGGAGGAGGTGGCAGTTTGAAGACCGGGTCTGCCTCCAGGGACAAGGTCACCTTGGTTCCTATCCAGACTCCATCACTTGTGACCTTGGACCAGCTACTGCTCCTTGCTTTCTGTAACTGTACAATGGGCACAGTAATAGTATCCACTTCTCAGAGGTGTGGGCATCAAAAGCACTAACTGGTGCAAAATGGGGCCTGGCACAGCAGAATGTTCCTTCACGGTGGCTACTTATGTTTTTAAATGTTTATTGATTCTAGGGAGAGAGAGAGAGACATGAGTGTGAGAGAAACATCAATTGGGTGCCTCCTGTTCACACCTCAAGTGGGGATTGAACCCACAACCTAGGTTATGTGCCCAGACTGGGAATTGAACCCCCAGCCTTTTGGAGTATGGGGTGATGCTCCAACCAGCTGGGCCAATGTGGCCAGGGCTGTGTTTTAAAAAATGGTATTATGTCAGACCAGCACTTCAGGATTTGTGTACGTGATCTCATTTTCATTTTCAAGAACTCTGAGATGGGGGGTTGTTTTCACCATTTTACAGAGGAGGAAGTTAAGGTTCAGAAAGGTTAGATAATTTAACCGCACTCAGCTTACAAGCAATAGGGGACAGCATCTTTGTCCATCTAAGTCTTATACCATAATTGGAAATGTTTCCACTGCCACCAGTGCTGGTGAGAAGTACTCCAAGAAGCTGATTCCTTAATTTCAAGTGAATCCTGCATTCACTATTAACACACCTCCCCCTAGATTCGGGCTTCTAGGGGGAGAGCCTGGCCTGCTGTGCCCTTCTGCTCCCTCCTTGCCACTCCTGGGGGCTGTCCCCCATCTCATGGGAAAGCAGTGAGCCTTCAGGGGTGTCCAGGATGAGCCTTCACTTCCCTCCCTTTAGTTCTCTATGATTCTAGAACATTCTAACATGGGACAGAGTGGCAGTGTCATTCTACCCTGAGAGATTTGACATCTTCAGAATTATCTATAAACTCCTTCGTGTCTTTTTGTCCATAACTTGCCCTCAGATCCCCTCTATGAGGGGATCTTTTATTTATTTATTACATTTTTAAAAAAAATATGCATTTGTCTAGTCTGGAGAGGGGTCCATGCAAGTGACGGAGAGGGGGACTGAGGGAAGAGCAATTTCCCAGACACCTCCCCCAGGAACAGTGGGGCTGGGGTAGGGGGCAGAAGACTCCAAGAAGGGGGAAGAGCTGCTCCCAGCTGGGCCCAGGAAGGCTGGAGGTGGCAAGCGAGAGCTCTCTCCCTGTCCACGTGGCCACACCGGAGGCCCCCGTGAAGTATGAGCCCAGCTCACAGGAAATAAACACAGTAAACATCTGGAGTGAAGAGAGAAATGTCATCACGGCCCGTCTAATTATAGTCCGCCCATCTTTCATTCCCCAGGCAGCCGTGGGGCTCCAGCCATTGTCGTGGCCTGGCTGCTGGAGTCAGTGAGGGCCAGATGGTGGCAGGGGCAGAAGGCACGTGGCCCTGGAGAGCAGTCTCTGGGCCTCGTGACTGTGGGCATTTAGGTCAGGATGTTGGAAAGTGGTGTGTGCACGTGTTCAAATGGGCAAGGTGTAAGCCAGATGGTTCCTGTGTGGTTTCCATCCCTGAAACTGAGGGTGTTCCCTCCACTTCATGGTTGAGCAAACCAAGGCACAGAGGTAACACAGGGGGCTGAAATGAGAACTGTCGTCTGCAAGGGACAAGGCCCTTGTGATTGCTGGAAGCCAGGCTGCCTTCACAGAACCCAGACTGGTGTTTCCGGTGGTGATACAGCGGTGTATAAAAGTTCACCAGCAGCATATGACCGCACAAGTGAATGCAGTTGCCCCTGGGGAACGAACTTGCTGGAAAGTGCCAGACAAAGAATGGGAACAACAATTATAACCCCTAACATGGGTCTAGCACTTTCCACTGCAAGGGCCTTCCACACACGTCTCAGGTCCTTAGGAGCTGGGAATCATAGCCATTTTGCTGATGGGAGGTGGAGACTCAGGTGAAAGGCCTTGCCCTGGACGCTTAGGAAATGGCAGAACAGGCCCCCAGCCCCCACACCTGAGCAGATTCTACAGACCTGGGGTGGTGGCGAGGTATGGGGTAACACTCCCAGGTGCTCCAGGACCCAGCGCCAAGCAACAACATGGGCAGTGGGGGGAGGACCCGGGCCCTCTGACTCAGAGTGAGCTGCACGGAGGGCGAGTTCTTTCTGGTCTCAGCAGTGGGCTGTGTGTTGGGGGCGGGGGGAGGTTGAACGGTGCTTTGCAAACCACACCCATGAAGAGCGTATCTCAATGACAGTTATTCAATCAAGTCGCCTGTCACCAACTTTTGAGCTTGGAGCTAATGTCTGAGCCTGTGTGAAGGGCGCCGTTGAAAGGCTGTGTGTGGGAAGGAAGCCGGCAAATTCTTCTTCCCTCTGAGTGGGGGGAGACGGGGCCAGGAGGTAGGGCTGACAGGGGGCTCATGTTCTGAATGAGATGAGTTTTTAAGAGGCTCCAGTAGAATAGTTTAGGCACCCAGATATCTTTAGGTCCCTGTGGTAGGGGTCCCAGATTCAGTTTTGCTCACCGCACACCCAATCTGGTCACCTCCTTAAGTGAAATGGAGGAAGTCCAACCTGGGGAGGGCTGGGGAACTCGATGAGAGAGTGGACGGCTGGGACGCCTGCACCAACGTGGGGCCCTGTGCTCCCCAAGTGACCTGGGAAAGTTTCCTTCCTCACCCGTGCACGGTTGAGCAGAGGATTGGAGATAAAGCAAGAACCCAATAGAGTGTCTGCCACATCGATTACTGCGTGCTTTGAAAAACACCTTCAAATTGGCTAGGGAAAATCCTGCATAACCAGATTGGAATTAGGAATTAAGGAACATACCTTGTTTTAATTGTTGGTTTAAGAGTTTACGTATGACACCAGGACACAAACTCTGAGGAAATTAAAGGTGATTGCCGTGGATTTAAGACAAAGAAGCATCTGATAAAGTATAATAGGTTTCAATCCCCCTGGAGGGGGGCGTTTAGGACAAGGATATCTAGAGTGAAGAAAAAGAGAATTTGGACTGGAGTTCAATTCAATTTCTAAGTTTTGCCAAATGACCTTGACGGTCCGCACCCCCCACCCCGCCGTCCCACAAAGTAAAATGAAAACAACACAGTAGCCTATGCAGAGCTCCTTGAGAGAGTTCTGGAAGAAAAGGGTCCAGAGAGGTTTGGCCAGCTAGGACCACTGGCTGGGGGATCGGGGGGCATCCCGGAGGCCCATCCTAGAGCTGTGTGACAGCGCGGAAGACCTCTGCTGGTCACGGCTTCCTGTGAAATCTGGGAAAATAAGAAGCCATTGTCTTCGCAGCCAATGCGGCCCAGGAGCCAGCAGGGTGAACTGTGTGACGTGCTGCGGTATTTGTACGCGGGTCTGTGATTTCTGGATTCTGTCTTTTCGTTCGTTCTCGCGCGCCCAGCCCTGGGGAGCGTCACTGAGGAGAGAACCTGAGAATTCCTCTCCCAGTTCCCCGCTTTCATGAGGAGTTTATTCCACCGGTTCCTTCTGTTTTCCTAATTCTGCAGTCCTCCAGAGTCTGCTGACTGAATCCAGCGGCCAGACTTAGTTGAGTGAGTTGCATCCCCACCACCCTGCCCGCCCCCTGGGTGGATACCCTGTCCCTTAACCTGAGCAGATTTATAGAAGCTATAATTAGTGAAATCATTTTAGCTGAGATGGACTGAGCGTAATTAAAAGAGTGCATGTCCTTCCCTCACTGATTTACTAGCTGAATCATGCCAAGCACAGGCAACGCTGCCACCCTGGTGCGTTATGGGCAGTGAAAGAGCCACTGCAGGCTAAGGGGACAGATTCTCCTTGGTGGCCCGAGAGAAGGCTGAGCTCTGCTCCCAAAACTGCTCCCTCCCAACACTTGGAACTCACACGTGGTAACACGTTAAAAATTTGGAGGGGACAGGGGAGAGTGGGACAGAAGTATCCTAAAAATAAGAATTTTAGCCTTGGCTGGTGTGGCCAAAGTGGACTGAGTGCCAGCCTGCGTGCGAATTGAAAGGTCACCAGCTCGATTCCCTGTGAGGGCACATACCTGGGTTGCGGGCCAGGTCCTCAGTTGGGGGCGTGGGAGAGGCAGCCGATCAAAGTATATCTCTTGCTCATTGCTGTTTCTCTCCCTCTCTTGCTCCTTTCCCTCTCTCTAAGTAAATGAAATAAAATCTTTTAAAAAATACAAATCTTTTCAAAGAAAAGACCCACGTTGTCCAGAAGCCTGCAGTGAGAAACACAGTCTGCCACAGGTGTAGCATCACCTAGAGGCTGCAGGAAGCCTGGGTTGTGGTGGGGGGGGTCCCACGTGGCTGCAGGGCTGCAGAGAGAATGGACACGCTGGGGATGGCATCCCTCCTGAGAAGGTGGGCTCGTAGGGGGCGGATGCACCAGCCAGCAAGGGTTGACTGCAGAGGCAGCCTGGGGGCCGGTGTGGCCTGAGTCACCCGGACAGTGTTTGACCGGCCAGCCTCCCCATGACCACGTCCGCTTGCATGGTGTCCCAAGCCAGTTGTTGACACCACCCGGCAAGGCCAGGAGATGTTTCTTCCCAGATGGAGTATGATTAATCCTCCTTTGAAAATCCTCAAAGTGCTAACTGGGGGACCCGAAAAAGAAAACCGCACTGCTCCGAGAAGAAGGGAGGCCCGAAGCATCTGAGATGGGCCCCTGCGAGCGAGGCTCTGGGCTCTGCGACGTCGGCATCCCAGCTGGTGGTTTCCTCTGAGGATGTTCCTGCGAAGGCCAGATGGCTGGGACGCTACAGGGCATGCGCGTGTTCAGTGTGGTTTTGTGTTTGAGGAATAAATATGTAAGTCTGAATCCAAGAGAACCACTTTCTACTGAAGTGGGCAGGGATGGAAAGCTGGGGGTGTGTGTGCTAATGTTTGCCGGAACCCTAAACGCCACCCCAGCGCGCGTGATCCCTGCCATGCTCGAAACCTTTCAAGAGCTCGTCCCCTCTGCCCAGCGGTAGGACGCCAGGAGCATGGTGGCGCCCCCTCTGTTTTAGGGATGCTGTTTTCTGCTCACGGCTGCTTTTGCTGCAAAAGACTCCAGACATGCCCCCGTTGGAACAGAGACCCTTGTACTTAGCTTGATGACACCCTCTCTGGGTTTTGTTTTGGGGTTGGCCTCTGTGGCCTGGTTTCTGATACAAATGTGAGTAGAAGAAAACTTAACCCTTTTCTTGACAGGGGTTACTGCTCTGGAAAGATTGTGGGTCTTTATGATTTATTTTTGTCATTAAGGAAGATGTTTGTATGTCAATTTAAAACATGTTTTTAAAGGGGAGAAATAATTTCTGCATTGTATGGAAGGTGTCATTAAATATGGATCCTAACATTATTTGGGGGTTGACAGTTTTATAACCCTTTCCTGGGCATGTTCTTTTCTAATCCCTTCTCAGCCTCATGAGCCAGGGCGGTTACTGCCATCTCCTTACATGACCTTGGTTGGCTGCAGCAACAGAATGTGCCCGGTACTGTTCTGAGTATATTGCCTTCTGCAGCTTATTCCATCTTGGCAGTGCCCCTGTGAAATCGGCTTTATTGTTCCCATTGTGCAGATGTGTCCATTCACAGCAAGGTCGAATCTTAGACTCCGAATCCAGTGCTCTTTCCTCCCTCCTAGACCATCTCCCTGCGTAAAGACCAGCCAGGGGGTCTGGGACCGAATCTCAGCCTGGCCACCGGCAGGTGGAGTTACCTCTGAGCTGCCCACTCCTTTCCAATGTGGGAGGGGCATGGCCCTGCAACACGTGGCGATTATGTGGGGTTTTGCAAAGGCAAGTGGTTAATCAAGGTAAAAACCTCAACATTAAAAATAGTCAGGAGCGCACAATATATTTATTGATGACTTCAACAACAACGAGAGTAATAAAAACAATGGCCTCCGTTCTGTTCACAGATACTAAAAGGATGCCTGGTCTGTACCAGGTACTATTCTAGGTACGGGGGACACAGCCTCCACCCTCCTGGAGTTTTCTGTTGTGTGGGGGTGGACAGTCCGTCTCCAAGTAGACAGGCTGTGGTTTGAGACTTTGTAAGTGCTGAGATGAAAACCAAGTCCGCTGAGAAGGCCGCAGGTGCTGGGGGAGGATTTGGAATAATTTACAATGTGTGTAGGTCCCTGTGGCACAGGGAGTAAATAAATGTCACCTCAAGCAACCCTCCAGAGCAGAGGTGATGGGCTCTGCCTATACCGTCAATAAAGCTTTATTAGAACACAGCCTGCCTGTTTATTTAAGTGTTGTCTGTGGTTGCGTCCCCCTCTAATGGCAGAGTTGAGTCGTTCATTGCAATAGAGACTGTGGGAACCGCAAAACTGAAAATATTTATTATCTGGTCTTTCACAGAAAAAGTTTGCAGACTCCTGGTCAAAAGTTTAGAGTTTAAGTCAGAAACGGAGGCTGTTGCTAGTGAGGGATGGGGCCAGGATGGATGCCCGTTTGCCTAATGCCTCATTTCCTTTCTCTGTGGGCTTAGCACAGTGTTAGCCCCTGTCCTGTGATGACGGGTAGGGGTGATATAAGGCTGGATATGGAAGCCCGATGTATATATTATGGCACCTGACACCTGAGAGCTGCTCTCTTGGTGATGTAGTCTGCACCTGCAAGAAACAATTTCTCAATGATAGAAAACGGGATATCAAAAAGTGCTCAATTCTGTGACATTGACTAGGAGACAAGGAGGAAAGACAGCTGCAACCCCAGAAGGCTTCCTGGAGGAGGTGGTAGTTGCAGGTGGGTTAGCATTTGGCCAGCAAAAAGGCCCCTTTAATCAGACCAGAGAGGAGGCTGCCTGACTGTCACACACTAACATTTCCTTGTCCCAGCTAGCTCCCTCTGTTCATCCAATGTTCATCAGCTACCCACTGAGTGCCAAGCCCTGCGCTCAGCAGTGTCTGTCCTCAGGCACACGGATTAGGCTGACCCAGTACTAAATGATCAGTGTTGAGGGGGAGGGTGGGGGACCCCTTGACAGGCTGTGGTTGCCAGAGGAGGGGTCCTAGGCTTTTGGTGGTGGATCATTGGAGCCATGTGGTTTGGGGCACCTGGTGATGGGTGGGGGGAGCAGGAAGAGAGAACAGCTTGAACAGAGGCTTAGAGGTGAAAGGACAGGGTGTGAAGGAGAACCACCAGTACGGGGTTTGGCTGGGCAGAGGCTGAAAACACTGAAGGCAGAACTTGGTGGGAATCCCCAGTCTCACACTGAGTTCGCTGTTTTAAAACCAACCTACAGCTTCGGCTCTCCTCCCCTGCCAGTGGTCAGAAGGTAGTCTTGTGAATGACCAGGGCCCCCTAACACAGCATTCACATCCACTGTCAGCCACAGGCCTTTCTGGCCCAGAGAGAGGCTGCGGGGGCCCTATCTCAGCAGCATCTGCTTAGTGTCCTTTCCATCTGCTGTTACAGAAGGAGAGGAAAACATCTCGGAGCCTTCTGCAGAGAAGTTTTTTTTTTTTTTTTAATTTGGAATGGGTTTTAAAATAGTGATTTGTGGCTGGTAGTCGAGTTCATCAAAGTGATTTTTCCAGATGCTGCAGTTCTTGAGCAGCTGACACATTGAGGCCCCCACCCCCACACCACATTCTAAGTCTCTCTCCAGCCTTCAGCATCAGTCCTTCCTCACAGTGACTGGCTGAGGCAGGCACACGGCATCTTACAGCTTGGAGAACCTGTCTCTGCCAAAACCGGAGGATGTGGCCATGGCAGGGACTGTTCTTTCCACTTTAAAGAGATTAGAGAGGTCGAGCTGTTTTCCTAAGGTCACACAGCCACCGTAGATGAGTGGAAGGGCAGAAGGCTTCCAAACCCTGAAACTTTCCATTCATATCTGCTTTTGTCTCAAGGGAGCAGCTATGCGTCCTGGATGCCACAGCATGTGTGATTCAGCATCAAGTGATCCCAAAGGCATGCTCTTCCTTGTGACCAGATTCTCCAAATGCCACTTACTCCGGGCAGCCTTCTTGGATCACTCCAGCCTTTCTTAGGCCTCAGAGACTTTGGCCTGACCTCTTGGGGCCTCCAGGAGTTGTAAAGATTCTTGGACATGCCTGAAGTTCACATGTCCCCTGTGCTGAATTGAGTCAATCTTCATGTCTGCCCATGACCATGAAATTCTAATGCTTCAAGGAGCAGATCTGTTCCCAATACCTGCTGCCTCCCCCAGCCCCCACCTCTGTACAGAGTTCAATGGCACGGGAATGGTGTCCTTCTCACAATCCCTTGACAGAGGAGTTAGCTCTATTTACAACCTCTGGCCAAAGGCAAACCTGGGGGAGTTCTCCTAAGTCATGGGCATGGATCCACTTTTAAGCTGTTCTGTCTCGTGGGATGGGATGAGGGTCAGTTTGACAATGAAGACAGTGCAAGTTTGTAAAGCCCTTGGCAGTCTATGAGTGATTTTTGCATGCAGCTTGCCATTGGGCCCCCACTACTTCCCTTTGGGACAAGTGTTCCTTTCCCCAGCACACGGGGGTGGGGGGGTGGCCCTCAAGGCTCAGGCTGTGAGTGAGAATGGAAGGGAGTGGGGACCGGGCAGGGGGCCACCAGCCCGGTTCCTGTGAGGCTCTGGCATCAGAAGGTCACTCAGGGGCTGTGGCTGGACAGAGACAGCCGTATCTTGGTTCTCTCTCTGCTCCTGCTGACCTTTCTTCTGGATGAGGCAGCCCAGGAACAGCTCCTTGACACTGCTTGCCTCAGCCCAGCTCTCCAGGCCCAGGGGAGCTGCTCCAGGGGGCGGGTGGGGGCCGGACCCTTCTCTGAGCTCAGCAGTGAGGAGGTGGGGATGCTCAGAGCCCACAGGCAAAGGACAGGAAGGAGTCCTCCCCACCTGCCAGGTTGCTTTTCCAGAGGGGGTGTTAAGGGCAACTGTGGCCTAAGGTCCGGGTTGGGCACCCAAGATGCAGGCCAGGAGTGCGTCCTCTGATGTGCTCTGCAACCTGGGCCCTGGCTGCACGGGCCCACAGCCCGGCTGCAGCTCTCTCCCGCCAGTAGTGCAGAGTCAGGCTTTCCACGAGGACTGAGCCTGGGGGTGGGTTAGGGTTAGGGCATTATGATCACCCTGCCCAGACCCATAAATGTTACCTGAGATGAAGTCCTATTGCCACACACCCGAAAGCACCACCGCTTCCTGGACTGTGCTGGGGTTCGTCATCGCAGCTCCTGCTGTGGTCACCAGGCGGCGGCTGGGGCTCCCAGAGTCTTACTGCCGGTATCTGGAGGTCTGCTTCCAGCTCCACTGGCACTGGAGCTGGACAGGCTCTGTTCTTCGTCTGGCTCTGCCAGGCGTGAGCTTTGTGCCCTTGGGCCAGTCGCCTAACCTTTCTGAGCCTCGTGTTCTTCAGCTGGAGAGACAGAATGGATGTAACACACTTTCCCTAGTGCCTACAAGGAGAAGTCCTCACGAAGAGGGAGGCCTTGTCATCGGAAACTTTGTGTAACGACATTATCTGCTACTTACGATTTTACCTGTTCAATAATCTAAGATTAGGAATTGAACCAGTAGGGGATGGGGGGCCAGTGTATCAGGTACCATAAACTTACTGACTTAAGACAGCAGGAATTTATTCTGTCACAGTTACGGAGGCTAGAAGTCCGACGTCAAGGTGCTGGCAGGGTCCTGCCCGCTCTGGGGCCCGAGGGGAAGTTCGGTTCCCCGCCACTTCCGGCTCCAGGGGCTCGGGGCATCCCCGGCTTGTGGCGCCTCACCCCAGTCTCTGCTCCATTTTCACGAGACCGTCTCCCCCGCATCTGTGTGCGTCGGATCTCTTTCTGCTTTTCTCCTCTGAGGACACTTGTCATTGGATTCAAGTCCAGGATGATCTCCTTTTGGGATCCGCAACTGAATTTCACCCACAAAGGCCCTTTTCCCAAATAAGGCCATACCCAAGGCCATCCAGTTCCGGGGGTCAGGATGTGCCCCGCCCCCCAACCCGCTGCGGGAGGTAAGGAACCGGAAGTGACCCTGTGTCTCTTCCTGTGTCACAGGAAGTGACGCTGTGACCCTGTGTTTCCGCAGAGGATGGGATGCATCTCCTGCTCACCACCCGGAGACCTCGCGCCATGGCCCTCGCCCTGCGGTCGCGCCGAGGTGGCCTACATCTACATACGATGCTTTGGGGCCTGAGAGCTGTCCCTCCGCACCTTCTGGGTGGGCTGCAAGTGCCAGGGAGATGAGAACCCTAGAAAAAGCAAGTGACAGATGGGACTGAAGACCCCTCCCCTGTTTCGGTCATCTCTGGCTGCCATAGCTAGATGCTGTGAATGGGGCGTACTAAAGAACACAGAGTTATTTACTCACACAGCTGGGGACTGGAAGTCCAAAATCAAGGCGCCAGCAGATTGGTCTGTTGGCTTACAGGCAGCTAACTCCCTCATCTCCTTGTCCTCATGGGGTCTCCCCTCTGTGCACACACTCCCTCTGTTGTAAGGACACTAACCCCAGGAGACCAGGGCCCCACCCCTGTGACTTCACTGAACCCTAGTTACCTCCTTAAAGGCCTGATGACAAAATACATGAGGGAGTGGGGGTGTCAACGTGTAAACTGGGAGGGGGCACATTTCAGTCCAGAGCACCGCCTTTGGTTAGCTTCATGTTCGGACCATGGTTTTGCCAGATCTGGCCCACCAGCTGTTGGATTACATGTTTTTTTTCCGGTTTGGTGAATCAGCACTGTCCATCAGAGCTCCAGCCATCAGCGTGATCTTCACGGGCCTCTACCTAATAATGCCACTAGTGACAGCCCCCACTCACACTGAGTGCCATGCAGGGCCAGCGCCAGACACTTCACACTGCGCGTCCAGGCCACACTTCACCCTCACCCTAGAGGTGGGGACAACCATTTGTTCCCTTTGATTGATGAGGGGCCTGAGGCTCAGAGCGGGGAGATCTCCCACTTGGAAGTGTCCTGGGGGGGGGGGTGTGAAACCACACCTCTGACTCGAGGCTTTCTCCTCCTACCGTCCTCTCTTACCTCTGTCCTTCAGAGGAGAGATTTTCAATACCCAGTTCAGGCACCACCACCACCGTCCTTTTAGTCCAAAACAGCTCTGGTTTTCCCTCTCCAGCAACTTCTCCCTCTCTCCCTGGAACGTTGCAGGCCTGGCCAGATCAACTGTTGTCTTCTTTTCGATAATCCAAAAGCCAGGTCCGCGGGGATGTCACTGGCACACAAAGCCTTCTCCCTGCCTGCAATTACGTTTCGTGCTTGGGGGAAAAACCTTCCCCACACATAGCAACGGTTTCCAGGCTGAGCCGAGCTATGGGCTTCCAAGTAGAGGGGTCATTTGGAGACTGACCAGCATCTTCACGGGATGGAGGTGACCGCCAGCCAGCCAGCCAGCCACAAAGGGTGGGTGTGCCTTTGCAGCGAAGGGTGGTTGACCTTGAGGTTGCTCATTCTTTCCAATGCGTGGGGCGTTCTCATCCCTGCCCCTGGAAATCTGGACATATCAGCCTCGTAGGACGAGCCCTTGTTTTCGGAGCAAAGGTGCAGGGACCCAGCCTGCAGCGGCCCCGTGCACGTGTTGGTCCCCCGATGCCTCTGTTGCCAGAATGCTAGCATGCTCTCCGGTCGGTGCTTGCTTTCCTTTGGAGCCTCGCTGGAAATGAGTGATTTTCAATCATTTCAACCCCATTCAGTCGCATCGTGGAGGCTGTCTCTGTTTTTACTGTCCTGCGGGGTTGGTCTGCATTTGGTCCAAATTATGTGACTGCCGACAGACGGCGGTAAAAGTGCTTTAGCAGGACGGGGTGCTGGGAATCCTGTCGTCTGGGGAGGGAGAAGGAGGCCGCTTGGCTCCGCTTCCCGAGCCTGGCGAAACAGGCGAGCCGTTTAATCTTCCAGAGACATGGCTGCCTCCAGTACAAAACCGAGCTAATAACTCTTGTCCCTTTGTTCTCTCCAGGGCACATCACGGCATCCTGGAAGCATGAAAGCAGCGTTTCCCCCTTTCCCCTCGGAGAGGGAGAGGAGTGGACTCTTCAAATGAATTGGATGTGAAATGGCAGAATATGACGTTGATAACAGTCTATATTTTTGCCCTCATCTGAGTTTTCTTTTCCACAGATCCCCCGATGGAGCATCTGGGAGGCCTGATAGGGGCTATGTGAAAACAGCCTGCGTGCTTGAAAAGAACCACCACCCTGAGTCTAGGATGAGTGAGGCATTCTCCTGATGAATGCTTGCGATAACGGATGAGATGAGCCAGGAATATTCTAGACGAGGAATGGAGGCCAGGGGAGGAAGCGGGGTCGCACATGCCCTGGGTCTCACTGTACCCGCTGCATCTGTGATGTGAGGGCCAGCTGAGCTCAGAGCCTAGGACAGGGTCTCCCATGGGTGCCCAGAGCACTGGCAGACGGATTGAGCCAGTACGACTGAGGGTGGTGGCCAAGCAGACATCCTAAGCCTCAGATTTCGAGGGTAAGGGGCGGTAGAGATCAGGACCCAGGCCTTTAGTCCGGGAAAAGCTTACTGAACATTTTCGGAAATGGGGCGTGGGGTGCACTGGGGTGTGTGGTGAGGGGCGGCCCTGTGAGCAGGGTGAGGACGGGGCAGGCCTGCAGGAGAAAAGGTTCCAGGCCCAGAGTCACAGGTCCAAATCGGATTCTGCCCCTGGGGCTGGGTGAGCGCAGTCTCCGTGGGAACAGCACTATTTTTAGCCAACACTGGGACGAAGGTCCATGATGAAATGTGACCACTTCCTGCCTTGACCTCCACAGGGCTGCCCGTCTCTGTCCCATCGCCTCGCTCTCCAGACCTTACGTTGTGCCTTCACTTTCTTCGTCCTCTTTGAGTTTTCCTCCTTTCCCCTCTTTCCCGTGCTTTATTTCTTCCTTCCCATGTTCTTGCCCGCCCCTGTCACCATGGCCCTTTGCTGGGGGCTGGGACACGAAGACAGCACAGGACAGAGCTCCAGCCAGGGCAGGAGACGGACGTGGAAACCTGAGCCCCGTGGAGGCGGGGTCGGTGCGGAGAGAGCAGCGGGCGCAGACCCAGGGGAGCACCCAGAGGGCGCGGAGCCTTCCCTGGAGCCCCGGCCCTGCCTCAACGCTGGTTGCTCTGGTGGTGTTATTCTACCGGGAAGAAAAACTTCAGAATTAATAAAGATTTTAAAGACTCATGCCCTAAAGCCTTTTCCAAGGGGGCCACCCACACAGCGTCCCCACGGAGTTTGAAGAGGCTGGGGTGGGGGAGGGGGACGGAAGCCCTGAGTGGACACAGGGGCGGAGTGCGAGGAGGGGCGCAGGTCAGGACCAGCGGGGCTTCAGTGGGACCGAGCTCACGGTCAGGGGCAGGTCCCTGACGTCCCCTTGGAGTGAAGTTCCCAGGGTCCTCACCAAGGCAAAGGTGTCACGGGTCTGGCCAGTGAGGGTGACTGTGCCTAAAATCGGTGACAGGTCCACTCACGCTTCAGAACGTGCCCTGCTCTGTAGGTCACCTGGGGGTAGCGCCTAGGTTTTAAAGACAGTGAATGTTAGAAAATAGAAAGCGGTGAGGGAGTGAAAAATTTCTGCTGCCGACACCCACATCCACATCACGTCTGTGCCTGTTCTTACCCCGGAACCTCTTTCCGAATCGGCCTCGTACCTAAAGCGCCAGCATCCGTTCACTTCCGTGTCAATTTCCTAGGATAACGTAAGTCCCACCTGCCCATGTAAAGTTTAAAATACACCGAAGTGGCTAGTGAGGGGTGATAACCGCCCCTTCCTCGTCTGGGCTTTTCCCGAGTGTGTTTCATTACATAATCTGTCACAACCATCTCTCTCCATCCGTCGTCCGTGCATGCGGACCAACCTCCTGTTTGCAGCGGGCAGCTGTGTCCTGCGATTTTTTGGCCCACCTGCATGCTGCTGGTCAGGAAGCCACTTCTGATCTGTAACCGGCACAGTCACCACCTGGAGACCGCAGTGCGGGGACACCCTCGCCCTGTCCCCGCCCGGGGAGGTCTGGGGGGACAGGGTCTCGCTTCCCCACACTGCAGGGGCCCATCGTGGATGTGGGCCAGGCTGAGGGGCACCACAGCGAGGGGGGGCTTGTTAAGTTTTTTGAACTGCTTGTTGCATGACTCCTGATTTCATGAATTGCCTGTTCATACCCTTCCCCATTTTTTTTTTAGCTGGGACAGTGGTTGTTTCCTTACTGTTAGAGCTTTGATCAAGTCAGGACAACTCACACTTTGCCAGATGGAGAGAGAGGTAGAGAGAGAGAGAGAAAAAAAAATAGAGCCCGTCCAGAAACTATACAGCCATGCACTATGAAAAACAGAGACATTTATTGAAGAAGATACAAGAATTACTGTACATAGGACAATGACGCCTCAGTCCCCTTCAAAGTAGGCACCATGGAACCTCACACAGTTCTCCTAGTGTCTCTTCCACTGTTGGAAACATGGTCTTGACCTTGCTGCAACTTCGCCACACCTTCTTCGGACGTGGGGAACCAGGTGACCTCCATTGACCAGGTGACCAGGTGACCAGGTGATCTGGAGACGGCTGGGCCCTTGTCTCCAGATCACAGCTATAGACCTGCGATTCACCTCTGGGTAGGGCCTTCCTGAGGAAGTCTGGTTCAGTTGCAGTGTCGTGAAAACTGCTCTCATTATGTTAACAGTGGCTGGACTTTTTGTGGACAGACCTTGTATATTATATCAACTTTCAAACTGTCATTTGTATTTTAACTTTGTCTGTGGTCTTTTGCTCTGTAGAGTATTTGATTTTTATGGACTAAAATTTGTGAGTCTATTTTTTAATGGCTTCTGGATTACATCTTACCCAGAAGGGTCTGTTTTACCCCCAGATTATGACAATAGTCTGCTGTGCTTTTTTTCCTAGTACTTTTATAGTTTAATTTATTACATTTAGGCCTTTAATCCATCTGGAGTTTATTTTCATTTCTAGGGTGATGTAACAGTTCAACTTTATGTTTTTCAGCGTGATAACCTGTTATTCCATGCTGTTTACTGTGTAACCTGCCATCCCTCACCATCGATTTGTAATACAGCATTTGCTCTGTCTGTTGTGTTTGTCTGTTGTATCTGAATCTATCTCTCAGTGACGTTTTTCTGTGCTGTTGGTTGTGCTCCTTTGGTCTATTTGTCTGTTTCCGGGTTAACTATCCTGGTTTTATGGTACCTCTGATGGGGTGAGATCTTATTCTCTTCCATTATTTTTCCCCCAAAAGTTTTAGTGACTTTGTTTTACAATTTATTTTAAAAATCCCCAAGAAGTGTTGGCTGGTGTGGCTCAGTGGATGGAGTGCCAGCCTGCGAACTGAAAGGTGAGCTGTTCAATTCCAGGTCAGGCACATGCCTGGGTTTTGGGCCAGGTCCCCAGGTGGGGGTGTACAAGAGGAAACCAACTGATGTTTCTCTCCCTTTCTCCCTCCCTTCCCCTATCTAAAACTAAATAAATAAAAATCTTTACAAACATCCCAGAGAAATAAGTAACTTGGTATTTTGATTGGAGTCACACTTGAACTTCATTCATAGAAAAGGCACCTCTTTGCAATAGTGAGTCTCACCAGTCTGGAGTCTGATGTTCATCAGTCAGCTGTTGCTGTGTAACAAACCATTCCAAACTTAGTGGCTTAAACACAGCTATTTATGATTGGTCCCAAGTCCATGAGTTGGTTGGAGACTGGCTGATTTGAGCATGGTGCTAAGTGCTCTCTGCTTATTTTATTTAAGATTTCATTTAATATCAGTTATTCTTTATAGTTCATTAAACATTGTATTTAAGTGAATGTAAAATGCTGCACTATATTCCCTAAAAACACTTTAAATGTGCAGTGATCCCTGTGCCAAGGGGTGTGTGTGTGTGTGTGTGAGTGCGAATGTGTCTGTGTGTGTCTACATATCTGAGTATGTTTCTGTCTGTGTGTGTGTGTGTGTGTGGTGGTGTGTGTCTCTGTGTTGTATGTGTCTGCGAGTGTCTATAACTCTGTGTGTGTGTGTGTGTGTGTGTGTGTGTGTGTGTGTGTGTCTGGGGGACAGGCCAGAAGGTATGACTCCCTGAGATCTGGGTTTGGGGGCGCTGTATTTTAAACTCTCATCTCTCAGGTGATCTTTAAGCCTGCTGCCTCCTTCGGGATTACAGCCCCAGACGTTTTTCATCTTTCCGGGTTTCTTCCCTTTCTGGTTTTCATCTTCTCTGCTGGACCATGGAGGTCCTGCGGCTGCCACCTCCAGTGCTGTGCGGGTTCAGCTGTTCCAGTGCCCCGATCTCAGGGACCGAGATTTTCCCTCTGTTTATCCAGCAGTCACACCTGATTAATCTAAATCAATTTGCAAATGTCTTTATTTACATGGAAAATCCTTTGGATAAACAAGAACTCCTGTGATACAGTGCACACTGGAACAAAAACCCCTGCTCCTTCTCCTTCTGTAAAACAAGTTTCCTGACGCACAGGCCGCCAGGCCATCCCAGACTGTTTCCGTCTGGCCAAGTGCGATATGTGTGCGCCTGGCCTGGTGTGAGCACACAATGAAACCTTCACAAGTTTGTCTGGAACCTGCTGCTCCTCCCTCAGACGGTCAGGGTCCAGATGCGTAATCAGAGTCAGGCCTGTCATGGGCGCCTTCTGGAGGTCAGCACTCTAGGGCACCATGGTGTGTATTCGTTTCCTGGGGCCACTGTAACAAAACACCGCATGCTAGGTGGCTTAAAACAATAGCAATGTATCCTTCCATGGTTCTGCAGGCCAGAAATCCAAGACCACATGTGGGAGCACCCACAGCGTCTGCCCCTAGACCAACCAAGGGGGGCAGGGCAGAAATCCAGGTGGAGCAGTGGGCGCCTGCCTCCCGTGCAGGGGAAAAGGCATGCATACCTGCTGCTGGTGGACAGGCGATGGTCACCACCTTTACAGAAATGATTATGGCAAAATGTATTGAAATTGCAAACACAGCCCCTTTGACCCAGAATTCTACCCCTGAGAATATTAACCACACAGACAGCATAAAGGCTACCTCTGCCGTGTTGAATACATTGTGGATAATTTGTAATAATTTGTCATAATTCATAATTGTAGTAATGGATAGTTCTTAATAAATCATTGAGAACAATGAATTGGCACCATATCTGGGGACCTGAAGTAATCTGCAGGAGGCAGAGAGAGAGAAAATGAGTTCAAGTGTGCACAGTACGAACCTGTGTTTTCCTAGAACGTTGATGAAAATACGTTGTGTAAGTGAAGAAACAATATGTGTCTGTGTGGACTCATGGTATGTTTAGAAATAACTTACAAGCATGAGGAGAACAGGGGAAAGACGAGCCCTGGGTAGCTAACACGGGTCAAGTGCGGTGGGGTGAGGACGGGGCTGGGGGCCTGGAGCAGGAAAAAGGCAAACGTAAGACAGGAGCAAGCACAGACCTAACACCATCGGGTGGAGAGGACATAGTCTAGGCTGTTATTTAAGACTACACACGTACACATGTTTATCTGTCCGTCATCTCTTCCACACCCTCTGCCCTGAAGTGTATTTTGCCTGACATTTATTTGTCACTCGATGCTTCTCAGTGTTACTTTCCGTATGGTGGATTATCTTCCATCCCCTTGCTTTCAGTCTATCTGTCTTTAGAACTAAGGTACATCACTTTCAGGCAACATGCAGGTGGGTCTCTTTCATCCATTCCGATCATCCTACCTTTTCATGGGCACGTTCAGGTCATTGAGATTTAGGTGCCGATGGATGTGGGTGGACTTAGGGCTCCGTTTTATCTATTTTTGGTTCGTCCCTTCGTTGGTTTTTAAAATGTTTATAAATTTTTTCAATTATAGTTGACATTCCACATGTTATTAGTTTCAGGTGTCCAGCACAGTGGTTAGACATTTTTGTAAGTTCTGCAGTGATCCCCCCCGATATTTTTAAACTGTTTTCAGTAATAACTTAAAATTCACAGAGAAGGTGCAAGTGGAGCTGAGGACTGAATGTCTATGTCCTGCCACTCAGGTCGCTGGCTGAAACCCTGAACCCCCGGCAGGGCGGTGTCAGTGGGTGGGGCCTATGGGGATGGGATGTGTGTCCTCGTGAAAGAAGGAGACACCAGTTCCCCCTTTCTCTCTCTGCCTCATCGGGGGACACAAGGAGGAAACAGCGCTCTGCAAACCAGGGAGAGGACCCTCACAAGAACTGGCCAAGCTTGACCCCCGACCTCGGGCTTCCAGCTTCCAGCTTCCAGGACAGGGAGAAATGAACGTCTGGTGTCCACAAGCCACCTAGTCTGTGGCCTCTGTCCCAGCAGCCAGAACAGAGGACACAAACAATAGTACGGAGAGTTCCATGCGCCCCTCACCTTGTTCCCCCGTGTTTAACATCCTACCTCCTACCTTCATGTGGTCTGATCATCACAAGTACAAAACCAGCCTTGGCACGTTGCTGCTAATGAAGCTCCAGACTTTAATTGGATTTGACAATTTTCCCATTAATGTCCTCTTCTCGACCCAGGTACCACATTGCATGTAGTCATTCTGCCTTTGTCTCCTCTGGTCTGTGACAGCTTCTCAGTCTTGCCTTGTTCTCCTGACCTTGCCAGACTTGAGGCATCCTGGCCAGGTGTCCCGTAGAACATGCCCCGACTTGAGTTTGTCCGATGCTTCTCTCCTGATCAGACCGAGGTCATGGAGATTGGAAAGAGAATGCAACGCCATGGTAGTGAAGTGCCCTCCTGGTCACCTCATGACTCAGCACTGGTGACGTTCACCCTCATTGCCTGGTTTAGGTGGGGCTCCCCGGGCTTCTCCACTGTAAAACAACCATCTTCCCCTTTCCTTGCCCTGCTCTACAGAAGCAAGTCACTAAATCTGACCCACACTCCAAGCAGGGAGAAATGGGGGATTAAGCTTTCTGCCCCCTACAAAGGGAATGTCTACATATGTAACTTGGAATTCTTTTGTAAGGAAGATTTGTATGCTGTTCCTATTTATTTATTCAATCATGTATATAAGTATGGGCTTATATATTTATTGTACACTTTGGGGTATACATCAATACCATGTTACTTATTTTTTTGTTCAAATTGTTCCAGCTTCGGTCACTGGGAATTCTTTCAGGTTGGCCCCTGCAGCTGTCAACTTGTCTGTCATCTGAGGTTATGATTGAATCTACCCTGAACTTTTCAACTTTTCAGATACAGAAGCCAGTAAGTCTCCCCTTCCCCTTTTATTCTTTAAGCTAATTTGGTTTGGATACCTGTCAGTTGCAAGCAAAAAGAGACCTGATATAATGTACTATATATGATATATCTGATATATAACAGATATAATACATACCAGACTCAGATATAGTAGGACTATTAATATTGTTATTGAAGATTGTTTAAAAATATTAAAGGAACTAGAAAAATAATCATATTCAAAATTTAGACCAATATAGTTACTGGTGTTAAACAGATAATTTAACTTTGAGCTTCCTGGCAGCCAAAGCAAAAATAGAAATGGGGTAGCTTATATGATTAAAGGAAACATACCAGACTCTTAAGAGAGTTAAAGTAATCCTCATTCCACATGTTGCAAATGGTATGTTCTCATGAGGATTCTAAGTCAAGGATATTAAGCTGCATAAGGCTTTTTCTAAAGATGCCATAACATTCCAATATAAAAGCAAAGGATGTTGTTATTTCAGTGCAATTTAGTAAAGGCATTTCTGTAAGAACTTAATTCATGTGGTCTAGGAACCAGCTTTTTTACATTCTAACTTGACACAGACTGAGAGCTTAGGGAACAGAGGAATAGGTGGGTAAACTGTCTGAGGCTATCTTTTTCAGGTATTCTTGGCTATTTGAAGGATAATAGTAAAACCATTTTTTTTTTAAATAATACACACTCTGAGCACACACATATTACTGGAAGGAAAGTGATTTACAAGGTAAGGTTCCAACTCGAATGTATAATCTGGAGATTTCACTTTGCCATTTTTCACGGATGCTAATGGGTTCTGTCTGTTTACCCATCAGCCCAGGAAACTCCTTCTAACCTCTCTGTGGAGTTTAATGGGATTCTTCCCAAAGAAACCGCTCCTTTCTGCTTTAAGGACAGCAGGTTTGGGGTGCAAGGGGAAGTGAGCCCCTGGAGAACCCCTGCCAGACACTCACTTCAATTCCATCCACTTTTTCCTTGGAAATTCAAATGGGCTGCACCTTGGCGTCCGTGGCTGAAATGGGGGCTGCTGCGTACTTTGTCTCCAGCCCCTCTGGGCCTGCGTCAGCCTCCAAACCCACATTCCGTTTGCATGAAGGAACCCACCGACAGTCGACTGGCCCACCTCCCGACTCTGAGGCCTCTCCAGCAAGGCTTACCTTCCAGCAGCTGAGTTAATCCGCTTACCAAGACTTTGGCTGCTTTTGGACTTCCAGTGGTATTTTCCTGCCACCGGCCAGCTCCCACTTTTGTCATCAGGTTTCTGCAGTTCTGGAGAGTTTAAAGTGGGACCCAGTAACCTAAGGAGAGACTCCAAGTCCAGCAGCTCAGCAGAGTTCAGGAACTCCAGCCCCCAGAGAAGCTGGTGGCGTAGAAGGGACCCCCGAGAGCATCCTAAACCCAGGCTGTGGAGAAACTGTCTGCAGAGCTCAGAGGCCTGGTCCCAGGCAGCGTGGCCAAAACACCAACCAGCTGCACATGGCGTGTCAGCCTAACACCTGTTTGATGGCTTACTTCATATTTCTTTGAGCTGTTTCATGTTTTCAAACAAATGCATTTATTGAAAAATGAAACAGCCTAGACCTGATCAGCTGATCCGTTTTCACTAGACTCATAATAATGCAACACAACTTTGTGATTAAACGCTGAGACCCTACTCGCTCTGGTGCAGAGGCGTTTTCAGGTGTTTTGTATCAGAAAACGCTGTGATGGGGGTGTGGTCTCAGAAAGCCGGAATCCCAAATACATGCTTAAAGTGGCCATTCCGGAATTCGTAGAGAGGGGAGAGAAAGTGAGAGTCTTTGTATGAGGACAGTCAATGGGAAGGAAGTCTGGCCGGCCATGCGGAGATGAGAATGGCCAGAGAGGAAACGACCATGAAGATGATATGACCAATGAGAACACGGCGATGCTGTTCATTCTAGCTCCTTCTCTTGTCTGGGGAGATCTCTGGGCCCCAGTCTGGCTTCATCTTTGTTCTAAAGGGGCATCTTTCTTCTAGAAGTCATCAGAAGTCCCGAAAGGGCTAAACAAGGAGGACCTTGGGCACTGTCATTCAAGGCTGTTCCATGCCCTCCTCCCTGGCCCACCTCTTTAGGGGACCCTGGGTGCTGGAAAGAGACCCAATTCTGTCTACACAGCACACAGGGCTTCAACCCCTTCTTTGCTCTTCTCAGCCGTGGGCCCCTCAGCAAGTTCTTGCTCTCAGTTTTTCCAGTTCTAGAGACATCAGCGCTGAGTCCTCCCTTTGAGACCTGGTCAGTGGAGACCAGAGCTCCCCGTGGGTGTGGCAGAGCGCGCCTCACATAGTGTGTACCTAGCATGCAGGGGGTGCTTAGTGGGTGGCTTCCATTAGGAAGGATCAGGAAGTCCGTGGTGGGACAAAGAGACCCCAGTCTGAGTCTCAGTGGTGTGCAGAACGCAGCCTTTCTCCTAGCTGCGCGTGTTATAATAACCACAGAGAGGAAAGGCACAGTGTGCCCTCCTCTCGCTGCTCTGACACTCATCTTCACATACATCCCTTTGCTTCATCGCTGCCTCTGGAGCAGCTTTTACTTCGCTTCTGAGACGTAACAGAATGATGTGAACACTTGCCCTCTGGCAACCAGTGTCCCCTCAAACGCTGCGGGACGGCACCTCGTGTCTGCACGTGTCCCGACCACTGCCTACAGTTGTCTTCAGGTCTTCACAGTGACAGCAGATGCTCCCATGACAGCGGCAGCCTGACCCTGGGGACTCACTGTCCCACCCGTTGCTCTGCAGGATCCTGGAAAACACTGTAAATTGTTCACAGACATTATTCCTTTAAAAATATTTTTTTTCCCTATAAGATGGAGTCATTAGAAAACTTCCGGAGGGAAGCCAAAAAGAGCAAAGATAGTGAACATGTTAATGGCCCTCCAGACGATGGCCCCATTGCTTTTTGGTTGGCAGTGCGGCGAATATCCACGGAGAGCCCCCCGGGTGACATGGTGGGTCCCCACTGGTGATAGGACAGACCCGTCACAGCACTGCGTGTGTGCTGTCTCACTAGAACGAGGCCAGCGCTGAGTACGTGTGTTCATCGGTTTTCCCTGGCTGGAGAGTACCCCGTTGTTTATCCTGGAGGTATGCTTTTAATAAGTTTTCTCTTTGGATCTGATTAATGGGTTTACATCTTTGCCAGCCGTAGGCACCTCCCAAAGCAGGGAGGTGCTGCCAATCAACTCTCTCGCCCACTCCTCAGTTTTGTCATCGACAGAACGATGGGGTTGCAATAGAGGCCCATTAACTGAGGCACAGCCACCCCGGGAAGCAGGTCTTTTCGCTGTCCCCATTTTTCTGATGAGGACACCGAGGCTCGGTGACATAGGGTGCCTTGTCGGAGGTCACGTGCGTGTTTAAGCATCAGCTCTGTCTCAACTGTGGGTTCTTCACCCTGCAGCGTGGTTTGTGCTGAGAGATTCTCAGGAGATTTCGTCCGCACAGGTAGAAGTCCTGCAGAGATTAACTGGGGAGGTCCAGCTTTATCGCCAGGGTGAGCCACAGCATGATTTTTTGTTTTCATTTTTGTGTCTGCAAGTCACCCCCACATCACCCCTCTAAAGCACCCACGTTCCTGGGGGTCAGTTTCAGGCACCTGGTGCTGTGAATCAGGTGGCCCCATGGGGAGAGACTGGGAGCCCTCCATGACATCATTGTGCCCCAGGGCACTCTCCCGGGCCACCAGTCCCCGTGAGGCCTCCCAGCCCGTGTCCTTTTCTGCCTTGGACCTGTTCGGTCTTCACGAGGTTTGCAAATCAAAGCAGCCTCTCCACTAACTTTAACAAGGTGGCTATGGATTTCTTCAAAAGAGACTCTCCTTTGGAGGCCAGGAGAGTTTCTGTTTTAAGTCAAGGCCGCAGCAAATCATCAGTAGTTAGACCCTCCTCTGGTAATTCATCAACAAAGTTTCCTCTGTGAGCAGCGACTCATGGTTTCCAGGACTCAGAGACCGGGAGAGGGGAAAGGAGCCAGGGAGCTCATATGTCATAAAAATTGTAAAGTCCAATGTTTGCTGGAGCCAGAAATGGTGGAAGTGAGTGAAGCAGGGCAATAGGGAGTGGTGGGGACTGCAGTGAATTGAGAGCACATGTCCCATGGACGCAAGTAGGTACCATGAGTGAAATGGCCCAGTATTGCCAAATCTTTTATTCTTTAAGAGATGCTAAAACTCCCGATATTTAGATGAAATCATCTCATTTTTATACATGAGAAATACATTTTAGTTATGAAAGAAAAAATGCAGGTCAAATGCCAAGCGCGTCCGCACACCGACTTGGGTGAAGGGCGAGCTGTCCAAGCTTTGCTCCGGCAGTACCACCCATTGCACAGATTGGAGCGCTGAGTCCCAGAGCGAGGGAACGACCATGGCCGATCAGTCTCTGCCCATAAGATAAGGGCCTTCGAGTAGAAGTTACAGCATGAAAAAGGCACAATTGGGTGCAAAAATTAACGCTTATTGACTACTTGCTACATTCTAGGCCCTGTGTGGAGATGTATCTCATATACTCACCACAGCTATTTCGTCCACCTGACAGATGAGGAAACTGAAGTTCATGGCTGATAAGTCAGACTGTAGGGTGGCCCAGTGTACAGGAATACCTATCTTCAATGCCCATGTCCCTTCCACTACTCTTACCTATCTTCTCAGGCAGTGAGCCCCCAGTCCCTGGTGTGTCACAAGAACACTGGGGGAAAGCAACCTTCCATTGGACCATGGAACAGAACAGAGAGCTCAGAGGCTGGCCCATGTGTGCATGTGAAAACTAGAGGTACAATGAAGGGGCTCCCACAAGTTGTTGGGGGAAAGAAGGGACGGTGTAGTTGCCAGAGGTAGAAAAACTGTGCCACCAGATAAAGGCAAACAGAACCCTGGATTCCCTAATTCTGCTTACAAAGATGGTGGCAGATGGAGCAAGACCAATTCCAAAGTAAGACCAGATTATCAATAGAAGGTAACATAGGAAAAATAATATAGCATTTTTTGTGTGTGTGTGGGAAACTACTGATGTGTTTGGGGGAGGTATTGCCAAAGCACAAACCATAAAAAAAAAAATGGGTGAACTTGAATATAATACAATTAGAGAATTTTGCTCGTGAAGGTCGCATTGGAGCAAGTTCCCAGATAACAAACCGAAAGAAGGTGTTTGCAAGGTCAGAAATGGACAAGGACTAGTATTGAAAATACTCCAAGGAATTTCTGCAGCACCAGAGAAGACAGGAGCTGCAGGGCAACCCCGGCAAAGGATATGAGCAGTCGGTCCTCGAAGGAGGACACCTACAAGGCTAACAGGCACATGAAGAGAGGCTCCAATTCAGCAGCAAACAGAGAAATGCACATCAGAACAGCGATGAGACATCGCTTACATCTATCAGACTGGCACAAACACAAAAACAGAAAGCAAGATGCTGCAAGATGTGGGGACCCAGGAAACTGCGTATGCGGCTGGTGGGGAAGTTCAGAGAGTCACCGACTGTCCCTCGCACAGCAGGGGTGTGTCTGTCACCCCAGGGCCCAGCAGTTCAACCCGGGATGTTATTTCTCAGGGGCGTTCACCACAAGCTCCTCGGGGCATTCAAAGGCAGCCTCGGAGCTCCTCCCGGGGCAGTGTGGCGGACAGGCACTGCGGGCTCCGTGCTGCGGCAGTGTTCAGCGGAAGTACAGATCTTGAGTAACGTGGTACTGAGTGAAAGAAGTAAGAAGTAGGAGACCTGTGGCCCAGTACCACTTATGTCAATTCAAAACTTTCACGCAAACTCGACAAACACCAGCATTAGAGTGAGGGCCCAGGGGACAGGGGCTGGGGTGGGGAGCGAGGAGGAAAGGTCGATGAGTCAAGACGGAGGCCTTGAAGGGCCCCATGGCGGGAGAGAGACAGGGCGTGAGCAGTGAGAGGAACTCCACCAACACCTTTCCCTAAAGGAAAAAGTATCTTTATTTTTTTTTTTTTTTTAAGGAAAATAGAGCCTGCTGCCATTCTGTTGCTGAGGAATGAGCAGATTCCCCAGCGCCCCTGTCGCCCGCAGGCCTGCCTACCCCCGTCCCAGATGAAGGTCTGATCCAGATTTCATGTCTCCTTTCCAGCATACACGGCTGTTGTGCTGACCTTTCCCGGCCTCGCTTGTCATGCGGAAAATCAAGCGGGTGTCTGCACAGTGAGGGTGGGTGTGTTGTGAACAAGCCCGGGAAATTCGGAATGATGTAATGGCTACGAGCCTCTGGATGAAAATGAGAAAAAGTCCTCACGTCACATCCCTGCCAACATTTGCAGACCGTAAATAGGAACATTGGAGGTGAAAAATAGGGAATCGCTACATAGCTGCCTAGGGAATCTCTGGCCAGGGAGACGTGTGGAAGAAGGGGGTGGAGCGGAGGGCTGCAGGGCACACTCACAGGGCTGTATGTTCCATCCCCTGCCTCCATCGAGGGCTCGCATTTTGTGTGCTGCGGTGCAAACTGCTGAGCCTGGAAGCCAGAACGAGGACAGTCATAATAATAACTGCTGTTTAATTCTTATTCACAATATTACTTACTGCTCATCTTCTGCCAAGTACCAGGAGGGGACGTTTGCACAAGTTGCTGCTAATTCTGTGGCCTCCTTGTTGTGAGGAAGGAGTTCGGATCCAGTTTGACCTGAGAAATGCAGAAGGCAGATGTCTGAGCCCTCGAAAGGCCCCCCATTTCCTCCCTCCCCTGGGCTGTCTCCTCCCCAGGGAGACGGCTGTGGAAGGAGGCCTGGTTCGAGTGCCCAAAGTGGAATGCTCTGTGTCCTTGGACAAGGCTCTCAGCCTCTCTAAGCCAGTGATTCCTCATCAGTTGAATGGGCGGAGGGGCCCCGCCCAGCCCACTCCACCAGGCTGTTAGGAGGATCAGTTCAGGGCAGGCAAGGCCTTCTTTGAAAGAAGGAAACTGTTGATCATTCATTTGGGGGGAATTTGTGGTATCACATGGGCTCACCTCCAAAGTCTCACTGATTTTAAGTTCCCTCCCCCAAAACCTTTTGTTTCCTATGCCTCTTCCCCCTCCCCTTTGACACAGGACCATTTCACTACCACGCATATTGTCTTACAGTTATTGTAAGAACTACCATCGTCTTAATGAACACAAAATACATATGCACTATTAGGCAGCTTGTATGCATTATCTAAATGTTCCCCATGCGTGTGTGTGATTGTGTCTGTGTGTGTATAAGAGACAAAGGGAGAGCCTAGTGTGATAAGCGGGAGCAGAGTGCACTGCGACTGAGCAGTGAAAGACTTGCCCAGGGTTCCCACTAGTTCGTGACCTTGACCTGGGCCTTTTCCTTCTGTCCCTTCCCTGGTGTTGTTCAGGTGGCTGCTGCCGGGGCGTCCACAGAAGACGGGTTTGGGTTCGGGAGAGACCTGGGTTTGAGTTCTGGCTCTGCTGATGACAGCTGTGGGACCCTGGACAAGAGACATAACTGTCAGATGAGGACAGTGATATGACACCCCCGCCCCACCCTACAGATGCCAGAGAGGGCCACGTGAGCTCGTGTTTGCGAATGCCCGGTGCGCAGTAAGCACTCAGTAAGTGCACCTGCCTGCCTCCTTTCCCCCTGAAACCTCATGCACTTTCCCTTGCAGTGTGGTTAGTCTTCGGCCTTTCAGGGACAGGAAGAGAGGGGCAACTGAGAATAAAAGCAGTGCGAACCCGTGATGGGTAACGGAATGTGTCAACTTGGCTGGGCCACGGTGCCCAGACGCTGGGTACCGTGGGTGTTGCTGTGAAGGCATCTGTTTATTGGTTTGTTGTGTACGAGACTGGCATTTAACTTGGTGGACTTTTAGTAAGTAAAGCAGACTACGCTCCCTAATGTGGGGGAGTCCATCCAGTCAGGTGAAGGCCTGCACAGAACAAAGACCAATCACCCCCTGCGAGAAGGAATGATACCAGCTCATGGTCTCAAACTGCAACTCTGGATATCCTACCTGCAGCCTGCTGTGTGGGCTTTGGACTCCTCAGCCTCTATAATTACATGAGCCAAATCCTTAACCTAAGTATGCATCCATCCCTCCCTCCCCTTCCCTCTCCCTCCTTCCCCTTCCCTCTCCCTCCTTCCCC